>JAPMNP010671711.1:0-13645 GCA_029874935.1 Atherina boyeri | reverse complement strand
TTTCTTACATAGGCTACAGCTTCACATGATTGCAGTACCAGTTTCGGCCAGAATCTTACATACAGTACCTTTAAGGGCAGACCAGATCCTTTTTTTGTACAGTAAGACCACTTTTTACCACTAGATGTGACATGAGTCACCACCGTGGAATCAACAGAAGAAGAAATAAACTGCTAGCTAATAGAGCATATAAATAGCTACCCAGATAGCAGACTTGTTTTGGCTAATCCAGGATACTTTTGGCACTTATGGTTCAGTTACAGCACAGGCAAGTGTTGTGTGAGCCAGATGTGGTCTAAATGTCAGTTGCCGGCCTGGACATGGATTACGGCAACAGTTGTGTGGGAAAAAGAGGTCCAAATATCAGAAGTCAGTCTGGACGTAGATGACAGCAATTTTCATGTGGGCCACATATGGAGATCATATGGTAGCCATACTCACAAGTCAACTCAAAAAGTCAATGCCAATTTTGGGCTAAAGAAAACTTAAAAACAGCTTTGTTATATTGTTTTTCCAGACCTGAACGTTATATTTAATATTCCTTTTTAACCATAATTTCTTTATTGCATTATGAACCGATGGCATATTAATATGCTTTACTATCTTCATTTGAATAATGCTTTCTTGGTATTTTCCAGGTGTACTCAGATTCTAATCAAACAGTAATGCTAATTTGAGCAGCAGAAAAACCCTCTATTTACTGATGAGCAAATGAGCTCATCAGAGGAGGGGGAGGAGGAGCTGTTAGAAGAATTGAGAGACGTGAAGTCAGTAAAAGCAGGGTTTTTAAAAGACTAATGAAACAAGTGAAACATCCATCAGGGTAGCAAAGGTATTTGTATTCGTTGTAAATCTAATGCCCTCTAATTAGCTACAAAGTCACTTCAAGCAACAACAGATCAAAAAAATAAATATGGGGCAACTCTGAGGGTGAATGTGAAATTTAAAGACTACTTAAGTTTCAGCAGCTTGGATATATATTTGCTTAGTAAGCAGTGATCCTTAGGTCTTGGATCATTTTAGAATAGGACAGAATAGGGCTCAGAAAAAAATGTAAATATTGTCAATCTTCGTAACAACTTGGAATAAGTTGATAAGACCTTGTCGTGCTAAAAACAGCTCAATAAGATGGGTCATTTCAATGTCTACACCAATCTTTTTTAGCAGAAGTCTTCTTGAGTTTAGAGATTACCTTAGGTGAAATCCTGATTTCTACACAACATGGCTCAAAGAAGCAGTTTGCAACTTTCTGTGTTAATTGAGGTTCTCCAAGTGTCTGCT
Organism: Atherina boyeri; assembly: GCA_029874935.1. Classification (NCBI taxonomy): domain Eukaryota; kingdom Metazoa; phylum Chordata; class Actinopteri; order Atheriniformes; family Atherinidae; genus Atherina; species Atherina boyeri. The sequence goes on along the minus strand of JAPMNP010671711.1, from coordinate 12,364 downwards.
CTTATATATTTTAAGGGATTGCTGGGCAATCTGTCCAGTTTTAATACTTTTTTGCATCTACTTATTCAAATACTGCAGCATCTTTTCATAAGCCGGCTCTGGAATAGTTCCCTTTAGACCTTCTTTGCAGATTCTGTTTAGACTCATGTTATCTAACATGAAGAAACCACTACCCATGAAATGTCAAGGAGGTATTAAAAGTATGGCTGTCAGACTTGTCAAAGACTTTCTGTCTTTGCCGTTACCCCGTAGCATTTCTTTATCTGAAATGCCACTTATTAAGCACATGGATATGCTTTCAGATGCCGTAACACGTAAATACATATTCATCTTTGGGAAAGTTAATTATTGGTTTGACTTTTTAGGTCTCATAGGCTTTAAAGGTAGCTTTAAGGACACACAGGGACAGGTAAATGAGAAGGGGGGAAATGCTCTCGTCATTTATTCTCCTTACTCTCAAACTCAAGCAAGTGCTCGCAAAGATAGGGGCACAAGTGTGCACACACATACATACACACACAGGCTTGAGGATTAATGACACTTCAAAGAGAGGAAACCACACTCAGGCCAGCTTCCTGTCCAGGCCCATCTTGGACCATTTGCTGGCATCGCTGTGCTTGATGAGGGCTTTGTGAACCATGTGTTGGCTATTTGGAGGCATAGAGGTAATTGTTTAAGGTACCCATTTGGTGTAGCTGCATTTTTGTTTTCTGTAGGTAGAGAGGGTTAGCTCCTTAATTTGAGCTATAAGTCAAACTTGAGAGGGAACACTTGTTTTAGAATGAGAAATGTAAATTAGATTTGTGATTAAAGGCAGTAAATTTGCCTCAGGTTTTCTGAACATGCATCATTGTTTCACACTTACCTAACCTGTCAGTAATTTTCTCTCAAGATGTCATCTCTTAATGACACAATGAACTGTACAGTAACTATTTTAGAGATATAGCCCTTCTCGATTTTTTTTCATACAACAGACATCTAATGAAATTCAACATATTTTTCTCAATCCATATGTGATTACTGAGTTAAATTGTATTCACTGCAACATTTTTCCAAATCCAGTAAATATGAGTTCATCATTATGTAATTGGGAGAGGGAGATTAGATTTATAATCTGGTTTAAAATGACAGATGTCATAAGTAGGCTGACTATAATTATATATTTTATTCATAAAGTTTTCAGGACACTCAAAGACGCTTTTTGTGTCCTGAAAACATGAATAAAAATGGCATATATTCTAAAATATTATCAAAATCTGTGAAAATTCATAGGAAACCTCCTCCCATAAAATAGTTTTAGATTGTACATATCCTTAAAGGCAAAACAATATATATATTTTTTAAAAGGCAGCAACATCGGGTAAGAGCAATCATGGATGTCTTTGTGGGGTGAGATACAGAGAGTAGGGGCAGCAACTGAGAAAGTTTGGTCCCCCCAGGTTCTGTCTGTGATCATGATGGGGATAGAAAGAAGGTTGGTATCAGAGAAATGGAGATCACAAGATTGTATATTGTGATGAAGGAGGTCAGTCAAATAGGAGGGAGTCAGGTTATTGAGGGCTTTGAATGGAAGGAGGATTCATAAAAGAATTTGTTGCTGAACAGAAAGCTAGTGGAGTCTCTGAAGGACAGGGGTGATGTGGTCACAGGAAGAGGTTTTGAATATACTGAAGCTTGTTTAAAGCTGATGCTATTGCTGTAGTCAAGCCTGGATGTGACAAAAGCATGAATGAGGAATCCAGTTGCAGAAAAGGGAAGAGATGGACAGAAATAGGCGACGCTCTTCAAGTGGAAGAATGCATTCCTATATGCTTATTGATAAAGGTGTTCGTTTAAATGGTGAACCTACAAAAGATGTTTCTCAAATTATTTAAGTTAGTACCAAAATCTATATTTGTCCTCCATGATGTAAACAATGAGCTGTCTGCCCATTTTGTTTTGTAATCTTGAGCAACTTTACTCAAAATTCCGTTATTGCATTGCTCTTCTTTCCAAAACCGAACAGTAACAGGAGAGAAAGTGTCTCGCTAGAGTTAAATGGGTTGTCAGAATCTTTATCTGCTCCAAATTTGAACTGCAGTCATACAGTCAACATATCAAAAAACTTGATTTAAAAAAAAGAATCATCTGATCCTCATCAAGTGTGAACTCAAGACAAAATACAACCTGCTATTAACAACAACACATGACAAATTTTACAATGAAGTTAGTCATTTAACAAAAACGATGCAAAAAATGCCGAAGAATAGTGAAAAACTAATTACATCCTTACTACTGCTGTAGGAGTTAAGAGGGTAAATAGAAGCCAGGTGCTACTAATCAAATGCACTTGATTAACCCCTTAATCCCTTTTTCTCTCAATACCAGGGGCAACCGGGTTGCGTCAGGGTTTGTATGGTAATGGTTGCGTGATGCTTGCATCAATATACACTTGCTATAAAGACACATAACCAGAAGAATGTCAGCTAAAAACTCAACAAAACCAATTTTAGTAAACCAGAAGACAATTCAAACCACAAGCATAAATGGACAAATAGCCTATTAAAAGCAAGCTAGCAGGGCTTAAGGGTTTAATTAATCAATGTGTGACCATTGATTAATTATTGTTTTAATACAATGCCAAGGAGGAAAGACATCACCAACGATCTTAGAAAAGCAATTGTTACTGCCTACTGATTAAGGGATATGAGCCCATTTCCACTAATCAAGCTAGCTCAATATGAATTTAAAGGAACACAATGTCAGTATTGTGTTCACTTATTTCTGTTATTGCAGTTGTTGCTAGTTAAAGGTTAGAGGAAGATAATATTAGTCTGTTGTTAATAGTTTATCAAGGCACATCGCCTTGTGATAAAACAGTGTGAGTCAAAGTTCTACTGAAATCAAGAGCTTTCATTTGCCAAGCAGCTGTACTGGAAATATATACATCCTTTTTTTTTTCTCTGTCGGGTCCAGCAATATTTTGTATATCTTTAGAAAGCAAACTTTCATATAATAAAATTAACAAATAAGAATAAAATTCAGATTAGAGGCACTTAGATCCATAAAGCTCCTCTTGGCAACGCAAATTATTTGGCACAACACAACAGCCAGCAAGACAGAAATATATACAGCACAAATCAAAAGTTTGGACACACTTTCTCATAAAATCTAATGGGACAATGTGTTCAAACTTTTAAATTGGATTTATGATTAATAATCAGGCAGAGATAAACACATAAAAATATCTTAAAAGTGAATCTAAAATGTTGATCGTATCGTATCGTATTTCTAAGACATAACTTCTCATCTTCCCTGCTGCAGGAGCAAGCTTTTATTCTTTCAGGATCTTGCATAGTCACACTTTTCTGTCCTCTTCTGATTTGAGTATCATGACTTTATGCCCGCACCTAGTGGTTGACCTCAGCACTGGGTCAGTACGACATGCTCACACTGCTGTGTCCTCCGCCTCTGTTTATTTTACCCTTTGTGCTGACCTCTACCCCTGTCCTGTCGTTTGACACCTTTTGTTTGGAGTTTCAATCTGGTTGAGGAACCCCATGCCCTGGCATTGTTTTGCTTTAATGCTCACACAGCACAAGAAGCAAAGGAAGATGTTCACAAAGTCTTGAACATGTCAAACTTGTTGACCTGGCTCAAGCCCGATTGTTTGGACATATATGAAGCCTTGTTTTCTTTAAGCTCCGACAGCCAGTTCTCTGACTGATCTCTGCCCAAAAACCCAAAAGTGCAAAGACCTTTGTTGTGTATGTCAGCCATCTGCTGACATATCTCTGGACAGCTCGGGGCTCTACCTTGTTGTTTGAGTAGTCATAATTCTTACCATGAAAATGTCAGGAATGCAATGTGTGCAATATTTCCCATTATTAAAGATCAATATTTGTGTAAGAACAGTAAATAGCAGCTATCTCATCTCATCTCTTTGACATTCTCTGGGTATTTCCAGTTGGCTCTGGCATTCATATCCTTTGGCAGTATATATTTCCTGTGGTGAAACAATACCAGACTATGATGGGCCTCGCCAGAGAAGGAGCTGGCATCATGAAAAGAATGTTGAAGTAAAACTTAGAGGTCACTCCAGCTAGAAGGTCTCCACGTAAACAACCCAAACTAACATCTTCAAGCTTTTTATAAAAACAAATAGTGGAAAGTAGGGGATTAGTTTTTGTATGTTCATCTTTCAGCTGCATGGCTGCGAGAGGGTGTTGTGTCTGGATAGCACCTGCAATAATACAGACCACTGTAAAAACTGGGGTGTTTGTTGGAAGAAGGCTGAAAAAAAAAGTTCATGGTGTAAGAGCCCCAAAGATTCTCTCATATCAAAGTTATGCCCTATCCAAAATTGGATATTTAAACATCGGATACAGTCATCAACTTCAACTTTCAACTTGAAAAATTAAAATGTTCATTCTGAACAATAATTTTGCAGCACAAAATATTAATGACATAGAGGCTGAATTGTAGGTTCACTGGAGAAAGATGTTAGTTTGTGTAATTGCACTGCAAGCTGTTTTGTTCTGCGTTATGGCAGCCAGTCCAGTTGCACATGCATGTTAGCGTGAGGCCCTTCTGTTCTAATTTTCAAAAAAGAAAAAAATGACACATTTTTAATACAAAAGCCCAAGAAAGTACTTAATAAGCTCAAAACTGAGGTTAATTATGCTCAAATGTTACATCTACACTTAATTTCGCCATGATGTTGCTGTATAAACTTTAGATCCAGGTCAACAAAAACAGAACTACATGTCATGACAAAGAAGAGCTGAAATTTTGAGTTTTGTTGCACTCTGTACCACACAGCAACGATACATCAAGATAACGCAATGATTCAAGTCCCCTTTGCAAACATCATACATGTCCTAGAACACACTTGCTTCTCAGTAGTTTTTTACTTTGCTGTGGCACTACCTCTGATATTTATTATCATTCTGCCTTAATTGCACTTGAAATTACCGATACTGTTGACTAATTCCATTTTTTTTACTTTTTTTCTTATGTATTTATTGTCATTTTTTCTTGGATGTTTTGCATCACGTAGGGTCTGGGATTCGCTAAACAGCCGGCAGATTTTGAAAATAAATAACTCAAATGGTCCTAGCCTCTTGCCTCCAACGCTGCCCCTGACTCCACCCATTCGAAGAACAATTATGCTAGGGTGATCAGGGGGAGGGACGACCGTTTGATTGACAAATTTAGTGTCCAATGCCAGCTAGGTCGTCTTGGAAATATTTGGCTGGAGTTTTTCAAGCTCTGTCCGTTCCACAGATGATTAATTTGTTTAATTTCCATGTCAGCGCTTCCAACTTAGTGGCTGTAAATGGGTTAGGAATAGGATTTCAAGTGATTTTGCAAAAATGGCCAAAAAAGACAATCCCAGACCCTACTTTCAATGTGCAAACTCTTAATACCACCTCTCACCGATACTACCTGCAGGAAATAAACATTATATTTTAAAGTTGAGTTGAACTTTTAGATTATACTTGACTGGCCAGTAGGTTTAAATAGCATTTAATCTATCTTTGAAAGTTGTCAAACAGCCTGCCCATTCACCCTTGAAAATGTGTCCTGCAGCTGGCCCAGGGAAAGAAAAAGAAGCACATTTTTATTGCCACCACCTACCCAGTAACAGTTTGGAGGACTACATCTTAAACAGGCCAATTTTACCTTAAACTGTGCTCCTACAGCAAGGAGATCAGGTGAAATTAAAATAGCTTCCACATGTATTCCTGCTGCCTGATGATATATGGCTCCTGTATGCTAGCTAATGAGCTGCACTATGCACCATGGTCATCTGGGAGAGATGGTTCCCAGATCGAGCCAAATTCCCACAGTTAGTGAACAAACTAAACAAAGCTTTATCTGAAGAGAGTCACACTCCAACAACTTTTCCTGTTGTAATTCACCCTTGGATAACTAAAAGAGGATGTTGTTCGTGTCTCTGTGGTCCAGTAGTTCTCTGATTCATCATCGCCCAGCAGGAAGACGGAGATCCCATCACCTGTCTTCTAGCAGAGGTGTTGAGGAGTATAAGTGGCCATCTGAGGGGTCCCATTGTCCTCTCAGGGAAGGTTGTCTGGCCTTCCTTTGTTCTTGTCCCTCAGTAGGAGACACAGGTCTTTTAGCACGGTGGTTTCAACCTGCAGGGACATGTGTAGGTTCACTCTTAACTTATTTGTGCAGCAAAACGTTTTGAACACAGAGGTGGTCGGATGAGGGTAAACTGGTGCTTCTCAACACCTGTCTTGTCCCAAAACATGATGCTAAGTGGGAACACCTTGTAGGGACATGAGCTGTGTTGACGTGGCACGGTTCGCTGGTGTCTTGTTTGTAACTGATCAGGCTCCCACACAGGCGTTTCATGCAGTTGATTAAAACTTGAACCGATAATTTGCAGCAGAGTACTGCATACTCAAATTTTTTTGGAGTGTAAGATAGCAAGTAAAAATTATGATCTAATTTGAAACATGTGTTATACTGTAGCTAAAAGAGGTTCCCATCTTAATGATTGGTGGTCTTGCAACCGTTTGGATCAGCCATGTGTTCACCACACGTTGCTCCACTTAATGAGGGCTGGAGAGCAGCAGCTTTTTGCCAGGCCAGAGATTTTACACCCAGGTGCCAAAGTGGTCTTTGCCTGTTAGATGAGGGCAGTAACAGCCAAACAGCATCTGAGCCAAGTCGTTGGTTGCAATTTAACCAGCAGCTAAATGACCATAAAATCACAGATCATGGATAAAAGCCAAAAGGCTTGGATTTGTTACTCTTTTATGCTCTATGCTCTCATTTGGTTGGGCTTGATTTTAAACGACAACCATTTATCAAACACCCCATCTAAAATTACAACTTTATGTGATGTTAATTCCATTGAGAAAATGTCTGTCACTAATGAGTTTGTGGCCCCGGGCAAGCAAATTCAGTCACTTGAAAGATTTGTCCCCACCCAAACAAATGTTTCATGTTAACATGTCCGTTCAAATATGGGTACAGTGGAGAGAGCTTTTCATTATGTGTCCCTGTAGGGAATTTGGTGATGTTGCGTGCAACCTTGTAAGAGCTCACTGCACTCATAGACCTTTGTTCTGCTCTTTGGGAAATGTCACTGATGTCGGCAGTCGAAGAACTCCCATGTTTACTGGCTGTCATTTAAAAAGCTTTAAACCCTGTAAAGGTAAGAAGAGATTGGATTTTCCCATACAATCCACCTTAATCAAAATCACATTGTCTACAGCTATTGGTCCGTGATGAAACTTGGAGGCTTAACCTGAATTTAACCTTGATTAGGCTGGGTATTTTGGATTGAGTTGCCCACCATCGTCTGCTCTTTGATCTGCTGGAGCTTTTGCAGGAAGCTTTAGTGCCCTAATCAGCAGCTTGAGGACCAGTCCAGGCTTCCCTGAGGGGTGCAGAGAGAAGTCTGACCCACAATGTGAGCATTAAGGAGTGAGACTGAAAGGGGGAAACAGGGCCTACTGGCAGACTCACAGTCTGGCTCCAGCCACTGATAACCTCAGGGTACTCCCATGCCTAATGTCACATGGTCATTAAATCAAGGAGCCTTGTTAAACTGGGCATAACTATGTTTGACACCAGGATCTGACACACTCACACCCTTTATGTGTCTATTATGAGTACTATTGCTCTGTCTGCAGTTTTTAACACAAAGGGGAAGTTTGACAATGCATGCAGGCAGTGACACACCTACAAAACTGCTACTGGACCAGAGGCTTTACTTTGTTATTTTTGTGTAGACTCTCCAGTAACTGGGGATATTTTCCAATAGGATACATGGAACACATGAAAATATCGTAAAGAAGCTCAAAACTTTAACTAAAAAAATAAAAAATAAAAAATCACAACTTGCTGAAAATAATTTGAAAAATGTGCTTTGGAAGAAAATCAAGAGACGGTAACATTTAATTGTTAGTTGAAGCATCATGACTCAAAACTGAATCATGCCTCTCTGACTCAACAAACATGTTGTCATTCTGAGACATTCACTCAACTTTTCATTTTCCAACTGCATGGGTAAGTTGTGCTCTGTTTCAGCTTTTTTCTTTTCTTTTTTTTTCACCTCACTTCACACAGCTCAAAGTGTAAAGTGTGGGCGGTGTGTGTCTCTGTCACCCTGCGCCTGACCTACAGTTATCCCGTAACACTCTTCTCTGGGAAGCTCTGCAGAGATGCTAATTTGAGTCAGACTCTGCTGTGGCACCTGAACAACATCTGCTGTGTTTGAGAGAGTGTGTGAAAACTGCACACTCTCACTGTGTCATTACACAGTTGGTCAGGAGGTCTTGCTTTCACATTTAACACACTGGGTCCATGCTTTGCACCATTCAGCATAATAATCTACTTTTACATGTTATATATTTTGTTTTCAGTCACTGTTTCGTACAAAACTACTGTACTAAGAGTTAGAAAAACATATCCTTATTTGGACGAAAATACACACTAAAATAACATTTGCGTCCTTCCCGGAAGCCTTCTGGACCATCAAGATGAATTTGTTACAAAAATGTAAATTTTTATTCATTAGCGGGTAACTCAGTGGGTTGGGTGCCCGTCCCATGTGAAGATGCAATATTTCCTCGTCTGCAGCTGGTCCAGGTTCGATTCCCACCCTGGGACTCTTTGCTGTGTGTCAATCGCTGCTCTCTCTCTAACCCCTTTCCTGTCAAGCAACTGTCACATAAAGGCCACAGAGCCCAAAAAATCCTTTAAAAAAAAATTTGATACATTAATTGATTCATTGTAATAATTGCTTTTTTTTTATCTTATTCTATTATTATGGTTGTTACTATTCTATTCTATTCTATTCTATTCTAAATCTCCTAGGTATGTCCCTGCAGCCTCTAAAAACAAAGTTAGCAGAGAAGTCAGACAGCAAATGCAGATAATGAGTGGTTCAGGTTCAGACACAAGAAGAGTGTTGTGAAGTAGATTAAATGCAGATGAAGCAGTGCTTGATCCCATTTCAGCTGCAGGATCAGGCAGCTACTGTCTGATATTCTGGTGTTTCCAGGGTTGCTGTTTTATCATTAAGCTGATTGTAGGACTCACTCTAGAGAATTTAACTTCCATTGAGACTGTATACTAATACCTTGCTATCCAGCTTTCTGAGGAAACCCAGCAGAGTTGGTCATCTATCAACTGATCCTCTTATGTTGTTTAGAGCCTAATAGCTAAACTGTGGTTACTGACTTGAGACCTTTGTGCCCTCAAAACAACGTCAAATGGAGCCTGACCCTTCCTTTCTGCCTTTTGGTTCAGACCTCCCACTTGTAGGTTGTTTTCAAAGGTCACAAGTCTGTTTTGGTCTGTGTCCTCCATGCCCTGATTAAACCATGTTAGATTTTGAGTCACATATGATGCTCCTCATCTTCACTTATACTAGTTCCTGCTGAAACCATCACATCTAATTTTCATGTATACCTCTTTTCGCTTCACCTCACACACAAATGCCAGAACATTTTCTTTGCTCATGCTTTTCTGTTGCAAATCATTTAATCCATCAATAAATAATTATTTTGGTGCTGTTGGATGAGAACGGAAACTAACCCACACGCTCTTTAAAACAGACAGAGAAGGCCAAATTTTTTTTTTAGAATCCATGTAAAACTGCGTTAACAGATAACATTACAAGATTGCCGTTGTGATTTCACAAATAAGAGATAAGCTGTGTCAGAAAACATCTTTATTTTCAAATCTGTTTGTCCTTTTTGTTATTCTTAACCCGTGTACTGCTCTTTTTTTATCAGCTGCAGGTTTGTGGGGTGTCTCAAGAGACAAAGCGTTAACAACTGTGAAGCTATAAACAGGAAACAGAGATCCTCACTGGTTTAGTTTCCCAGGAAGACGACAGCCCCATTTCAGACTGAGTGACACAACCCAGAACACACACACCAAAAGTCCTCAGCATCTATCAAGTATCAGGCTTTATTTACCTTCCTGGCACGTTAATCGTCCACGTGTTGACACATTTAGTGGGAATTTACGGCAGGTTTTTAAATGACCTAAACAAAATAAAGAAATGACTTAAAACAACTTCAAAAGTCCAAGAATTTATAAATGGTATGCACATGGATGTGAGACATACAGTATTTACAGTTACTGTAGAGAGGGGGATTTTAGGTGGAAATTTCTTCATTTGTAGATACGGGGGAAAACGGATGTTTCTTGATTTCTTTGCTTGCTTTTGGCCGCAGGAGTTGTTTTTTTCAGATTCTGTTGAGCTGATANAACAATACCCGTTAATGAGTGCCAGACATTTCCTTGAAAAGTTGATTCTAGGCAAGCCCAAATTGGAAATTCCTTTCTCTGATGTTGGGAGCACACCTGATACAGTTCCTTTATATGATAAAGACAAATTAGTATCTGTCAATAGAAAAACACTATCACTTGAATTAAACACACACACAAATACAGATGAGGCTTGCTCAGGTGGGAGTCCAACCTGACTGGCCTGCAGCTGTTTTAGCGGGAGTTGGAAAAATCCAGGACAAGAAAAACAAAAGAGTAAAGGAGTCTGGGAATGAAATGAGATAAGGGGAAAGTGTTTGTGTTGGCCCACCTCCTCCCTCAGCCCTTTTATTGACATATGAGAGTTAATATGGGTTTGTAAGTTTAATGTTTCACTTCTGATTTTGGTCGAATGTGCAAGTCTTTGACTGAATCAGTGTACATCATCTTCTCCATGTGAGTGAGTGTGTGCAGGTTAGTCCTCATGGGACTGATACTTCTGAAAAATGAAGTGTTTTCTAACTGACAGCTCCTTGTGGGCCAATGTGAGCAGGGCCGTCAGGCATCAGTAAACTGTGGTTTGATGACTCATAATTCCTCTGATTGAATCTAACTGTATGAAAGGAAAGAGAGAGTTATGTGTTCTCTCTTGTGCTTTTTCACCATCGTTATTGAGAACAGCCAGGACAACATGTTCAACCTGTCAACCATCCATCTATCCATGCGTTATCTACCCACTTATTTCAGTGCAGGGTTGCAGGGAGGCTGGAGCCTATCCCAGCACGTACCACGTCCGAGGCAGGGCACCCCCTGTACAGGCCCCCAGACTATTGCAAGGCCAACACGGAGAAACAAACAACTCATAATCACTCAATGGGAGTTTAGAGACACTCATCACTCATTTCTTTGGAAAAGTTTCTGATAGAGTCTAGTCATGTAAACCTTCATGAATGCCCTTTTTCTCCTCTGAGATTGCTACATTGAGTTTTATATGAAAAAATGTTATACTGTACATTCATGCTGTAAAGTGTCATGTCTTTTTCTTTGTAACAACTTCATAGCTGATGATTTATGATCTCTCTTGATGACTCAGAATTAATTACACAAACCTGTGTCTGGTTTGGTTTTGTTTTGTTGTTTTTTGGTTTTGGTTTTTCGTATGGTATCTATGGTATTATTACAATTGCGTGGACTAAACCAGTAATTGTATTAATCCTGATCATGAATTACTTTTACACAAAAAACACAAAACTTATAAATCATAAAACCTTGCGTTAAAACATAGCCAGTGTTAACAAGCGTATACACTGTAAAGCGGCTGAAATGTAATCACATTTTAAAGGACCCATATGTAAAAATGATGCATCATCTTTATTTGAAGTTATCTTTAAATGGTGCTTATATGTTACAAGACATTAAAAAGTGATGTTCATTTCAAATACTTATATCACTGACAACCGTAATTCAGCCAGGATATTATCTTTTCAAAAACTGATATGCAGCCCCTAAATTATTTTATTGTTTACATTTTGTGCTGATATTTGATTAAATCTATCAATCGGGGGGAGGTGGAGGGTTGGAGTATCCAGAACTTCTGTGGATATTTTTGTTGACCTATTTTGACCATTTTTTAGCAATTTCTTACATAGGCCATGGTTTCACATAATTTCAGTACCAGTTTCGGCCAGAATCTTACATATGGCTCCTTTAAATAAAGCACTCAGTGTTTGCCCTTGTCTGAATGACATGCTGTTTGAGATTTTCAGTTTGATAAGAAGATGGAAATATACTAAAGCATGTTAAAACCTAAATCAAATTTAAAGGGACCACTGCGGAATCAGGTGTTAAGATAAATAATAAAAAGATGATAAAACTGAGCCTGCTCCAATATAGATATCTACTTGCTACATTCAAGAGGCATGTCAGGACAACACGTGATATCAAAATCCAGATGGTTGTGTTTTGATGATTGAAATTTTACATGAACTATTAAAGGTACTGTATGTAAGATTCTGGCCGAAACTGGTACTGCAATCATGTGATACCGTGGCCTATGTAAGAAATTGATAAAAATGACCAAAATAGGTCAACAAAAATATACACAGAAGTTCTGGATACTTTAGAA
>JAPMNP010671675.1:0-14590 GCA_029874935.1 Atherina boyeri | reverse complement strand
TGGGAGCCACTTGTAGGGGTTCACAGTTGCACAGAACAACCCAGAGTAGGTCTGCAAGAAGTAATGGAGACTTTACGTTAATACAATTTATGAGGCAGCTATAGTATTTCTTCTTGTTTCTGTTTGGACTGTATTGTGATTGTCTTACGTAGATCATCCATGCTGCATAACGCTCTTTGAGATTGTACAACACAGAGGCTTCATTGAGATGGGTCATCATGACCATGTCCTCAATTTTGTCGTACTTGGGAGGGTTCATTGGAAAGACTTCATCTTCTTTAACTGTCCTCTCCTGCAACAGGACATTTCCCACAGTTAGAAGTGATCACTCTTTACTCCCAGTTAAATGTGGCTTTACTGTACCGACCTCCTGAGTGTCCAAGACTTTGACGGTGACATTGCCACCGTCTTTCTTAATGATTGTTCCCTTCAAGTACAGCTCTTTGACATCTGACACATAGACAGCAGACTTGGCATCAAATGGCTTGTTTTGAGCCTCAATTCTCTCCTTCTCTGGCTTTCGAAGGTAAATGGCAGCTTTGCCATAAACGGCCATCTCCGCGTCCGTACTCATGGTGGCGGCTTAATTCTGTGAGAAACAACATCAGTCACTGTTCATTTAACTGTGCTAAAATTAATGTCTTGTACTCACATGTATGAAAATAGTAATTAACATTTCATACATTCCTTAGGCATGTTTATCTCCACAATAACATTAATTATAGCATGTTTCCTCAAAACAGGGATGAACAGATACAGCTGTACACCTTTTTAGATAAGATATTTTAAAAATCAAATGTTATAAAAAGTTGTTCATACCTGACTCTGCCTCTGATACAGTCCGTTTAATCAGAAATCCTGTTGAAAGCATATCAAGAAATTGAATGCATAAATATCTTATTAATCCCATAGGGAAATCTCAACATTATTTGGATATGTTATTATTGAAGCAAATATTGTTCCAAGGAATATAACTATCCAGCTGAATGTCTCAAATAATGAGAACATAAAATGTTCAGGTGACACCTACCACAAGTCGGAGTCTTTAAGGGTCCTCTACCACACACTGCTGTGTTGTCTTGGATGCCTTATATCGAATCCAGCATGCTTACTCAGCAACGGTTAAATACGGGACCTCTGCCAAATGTGGTGTGGATGACCATTAGAGAAGGCGTCCCCTGAACACAGGGCACATCTAATGTATTAGATTTCAGTCAAAAGTGTTTGTTCCCATTACTGTTTGAAAAAGTTTTCATTAGTTTACTACCTGTTTTGAAAATGAAATAAATCCAAAGTTATGACAATCTAGTAAATCTATTAAAAAATGAAAAAGGTGGAAAAAGCTAAACTGATTTAGTTTGTTTAGCTGATTTTGAAGAAATTTTACATTGTTTCCCTGCCAATCTCATCTCTGTTTTTGACATGATTAATCCTTCATCACTAGTTGCTTTTGTGCTGCATCTTTTCATGGTTTGACTTACACAAGGTTGAAGTAATATGCATACTTCCATTCTAATTAATTCAGCTGTCTACACTAACTGCTAACCTTCTCATATTTCATGAGCGTGTCACCACAACCCCAACTATTTTTATAGAGTTAAAGTTTGTGCTTTGTATGTGTAAGAGCATATCTTTTTCACTTCAGCTGCTAAATTCTCATTTAGATTCTTGTACTCAAACCAGGAAATATCCTTCTGTAGTAGAGAAAACTCATAAAGTTATCTGGAACTCAAAGTATACATTGATAGAAAAATGAAAATACTGCACAACTATTCATTCTAGAAGAAAAGATAAAAAAAGTGGTCTTATTTGCAAACTTGAATAACTTCAATTGAATAACACTGTGGATTTCATGGAGATAGGGACATTACATGGGAAAAATGCAATATGATTAAAAAACATTCTATGAAAACATTTCAGTTCTGTTTCTAAAGTAACATAGGGTCACACATTATTCAAATTTTTGGAAACGTGTTATAAATTCACTGCATATAATTTGAATTTTTCAGAATATACACTATGGCATGTGGAGTTAACTGACACAATGAACATTTGATATACTGCATGTTTCAACACGTATGGACTTTGTTTTTCTGTTTGATTTATAGCTGTAAAGATGTCAAAGCAGCACGCCCATGTCATCTCACTTCACAAGTGAGCAAGTGTTAAAATTTTTTGAATAGCATAACTCAAGCCTATAAGTGACTGTAGAGTAATGGAGTGTTGAACTGTTTAAATCTTCAAATGTGTATTTACCAGGTCCTTTCTCGTTAAGTACCAGTGCCATAGACATTGATGTGGCAAGGTCAAGGTCAAGGTCAAGGTAAACTTTATTATCCCTCAGAGGGAAATTCGTTTGGTCACCATTTACACACTCCTTCAAAATAACAGACAAGGACAAAAAACTATCAAACAACAACAACAAAAAGTAAAATACATACGTAATTAACCCTCGCGGTCCCCTTAGTGGGTCGAAAAGACCCGCGTCCCCACTAAGGGGACGGCGAGGGTTAAAGATAAAATAGCAAAATGTTAATAATAATAAGATCATATTAAAAAGCCTATTTTTAGGTCTGCTGTTGTACAGCCTAGGTGCTGTAGGCAAAAAGTGCTAAGAAAAAGTAATTTGGAAGAGCCTATGTTTTAGGTCTGCTGTTATACAGCCTAATTGCAGTAGGCACAAAAGACTTGTTTTATCTACTGGTCCTAATTTTCCTTTGCAGGAACCTGTTGGACCTGTTACTTTCCGTGAAAAACTGGTGAAGAGGATGGGTCTGGTCATTTTAAATAAGGTCAGGTTTTTTATTGTAGGTTAATGTAGACGATGTAATGCTCCTAAGGAATAACTAGGATAGAATATATAAAGTAGAATCAGTTTTATTGTTAATATGCATGTACTGGCTCTTCACCCACCTTCGAAAAAAATTCTAAAAGCCTCCTCTTTTACAAGTTACATTCAAAGAAAAAGTAAACATTGCAGATAATATAGAAAGAAAGTAATATATACTATTTGTAAACTCTTTAAGGAGAAGAGGGGAAGTGTCTATGGCATGCAAGTGGTCAACATATGCTTGAGTACAGTGACATACAGAGATACAGAGAGCAAACATGGTACTGTTATAATGTTGAAAGTTCAAGTTCAAACAGGTTTATTGTCAAATATGCTATATGGACAGCATACAGCACAGATGTGCGAATGGTTGATTCTGTAAATATTGCAGTCATCTCAGTAGTGCAAATTTGCAAGAACAGTTTTCTGCTAGTAATCCAATTATTGCACATGCACGGCTCTGGGGGGATAGCTGTTCCTTAGTCAGGAGATGCTGGACCTAATCGCTTTGAAGTGCCTCTTTGATAGCAGCTGCTGGAGCAGGGAAAATCCAGGGTGGGTGGGGTCTTTGATGATGCTGGTGGTCTTCTTTCTCAGTCGACTGATGCAGACCTAGTCCTAGTAGCTTTGTCCCCATGATCTGCTCAGCCGCTTTCACCACGCACTGCAATCCTGATGTTCAGCTGCTGAACAACGGGCGTACTATAATGACTATGATACTATAGACTATAATGCAGCTGGACAGGATACACTCTACGCTTCACCTATAGAAGTTCACCATGAGATAGGGCTGCTGGGCGATAATTCGATAATGATATATATTGATCGATAGACATGGGGTGCAAAAGAAAAAAAAGGGTTGATAAACATTTTCAACAAAAAAACACTTACCCTTACCTTTTCATTCTAGCCTATTATGTAGTTTAATACTACAGTCATTTCGTCCTCCCAACAAATCCTAAACACAGACCTAGTCATACTCCGTCACCAAGCCCCACCCCCAATTAAACCACAACAGAGAGCACATGTATCACAAAAGATTGCCGCTGCAAGGAGAGGCGGAGTAAATGGTCCCAAATAAGGTTTCAGTAGTTCACCAGCATGGCGATATTTTGTAGGGGTGGGATTCTTTTAGCATCTCACAATTCGATTCGATTCGATTCAATTCGATTCGATTCGATTCGATTCTTATTCTTGGGGCCACGATTATATTCAAAATTTTTTTTTTTTTCAATTCAAAAACATTTTTTATTAAAAACTATTTTATTTTACAGTATTCATAATCATTTCTAATCGAGTTTCTGATTATGATCCACTCTCATGCTACAGATGGACAATTCTGAGAAAGTATGAAAATACATACGCTACATGTGGCATTTAATAACATGGATACTGCTGTGTGCACACCCCTGTCCTGCTAAGGATGAAGTTTCACATTCAATACTAAATAACCGGTTCAATTATTCATTGCACAAAAAGACACCTAAAATAAATTTTTCTACCAGGCTGTATACATGTTTATTTCTGCTGTGATGTAGGCCTCTTTAACATGGGAATCTATGAGGATTGACTCCCTTTTGGAGCCCCTAGTTAAGGAGGTGTTGACTGCAATTTTTAGCATATCCGCATAGGCTTCACATTTCACCGCCAGAGTTTGTTGCTTGGTCACTTCCCACGGCTAATGACCAAAGGTGAAGGTACGTAGTTCGCCTTTTGGCTCAGCTCCCTCTTCACCAAGACAGATCGGTGCAGATTCCGCATCCCTACAGATGCCTCACAGATCCACATGTCAACCTCCTGTTCCATCCTTCCCTCACTCATAAACAAGACCCTGAGATACAGGAACTCCTCCACTTGGGGCAGGACCTCCTTCCCGACCCAGAGATGACATTCCACCCTTTTCACCCATTATCTTGGATTCTGAGGCGCTGATTCTCATCCCAACCGCTTCACACTTGGCTGCAAATCACTCCAGGTAGAGATCACCCTTTTTGGCCTGAGTCCAACCAGGCCCCGTGGAAGTAACCAGGCACTCGTCCTCGTGCCCCACCTCCAGAACTGGCTCCAGCATTTGACACAGTGGATCATGAAATATTAATCTCACGGTTAAAACAGTGGGTGTGCATCACTGGTACAGCTCTGGAGTGCTTCAAGTCATACTTTGCTGATCAAACTTTCTGTGTCCGCTTTGGGGACTGTATCCTCCTTTGCTCCTCTCTCATGTGGAGTCCCACAGGGCTCTGTTCTCGGTCCTCTGCTCTTCTCTCTCTATTTGCTCCCACTCGGCTCCACACTTAAGAAGTACGGCTTGTCTTTCCACTGCTATGCCAACGATAGTCCGATTTATGTCTTTTAAGAAGAAGGATGGATAATCTGCCAGAGTATTGCTAAATCGTCTCAATGACATAAAAGCCTGGATGGCTCTGAACTTTTTAAACTTCAATGGAAAAAAGACAGAAGTTGGAGGCAACACTAGGCAACACTGTTCCCCCATTTTGCCTCACTCCATTGGTTGCCTATTCAACTTAGGATCCATTTGAAAATTCTCCTGTTTGCTTTGAAATCTGTGCATGGTCTTGCATAACTGTACCGATCAGAGCTTCTTCACATATATACACCCGCCTGCTCTCTTAGGTCTTTAGACCAGCAACTTCTGAGTGTCCCCTAAACAAAGCTGAAGCTCCAAGGGGACGCGCTTTTGCTATGTCGGCTCCAAAGCTTTGGAATGATCTACCTTTGCATGTTAAACAGGCCTCCTCTCTATCACATCTTAAAACCCACCTGTTCTCCATGGCCTTTGATATTCAATAAGAAGTCGATTTTATAGTTTGTGCATGTGTTATCTGTTTCCTGTTTGGTTTTATTGCATGACTATTTATCTATTTATTTTCCTTCCGTACAGCATTTTGTCAGCTTTAGTTGTGTTAAAGTGCTTAACAAATAAAGTTGGATTGTTTGGATTGGATTTGTGTGGTCCCTCCTCTAGAGACCTGTTTGCCATGGCTGACCCTAGCAGGGGCATAAAGCCCCCGACAACATAGCTCTTGGGATCATCAGGATGCACAAACCCCTCCACTGCGGTAAGGTGGCGGCGCTTAGAAATGTAATAGTTCTCATGCCTGAGTAGAATAGTTGCTTGTCATCACATAATCCTTTCACACTGACTGCCAATGTAATTGTTTTTTGTTTTGTCAAAGATCTTAATTTCACAAATCAAAACTAATACAGTAAGTAGTTCCTGAATGCATATATTGTATCTCTATACTTCTCAGCCTTGTACAAATTATGCTGCAGCCCCACAACTACAACTTCCAGCTACTTATTTATCCACAGTCATGTTTCATGTCAAACATAATTATATCACTCCCTTATTGCATGCTTGACCTTCTCTGCATGCCTTGAATCTTGCATGCTGTCATCTCCTTCACCCAGTCCTCTTTAGTTCTCTTTGATAGATTTATTTAGACACTCTAACCATCACATTCCTGACAAGAGTTAACTACTTAAACTGTCAGATGGTGAGTTTGTAGAACTCTATCGTATCTGATGTATCAACAGCTGTTCAAAGACTTTGCACCCTGTTTGTCTATTTTAGATCTTCCCTCTGATCCTTAATTTTTCCCACCTGTTGACTCACTGCAATCTTAGCAGAAGATTACTTATGCATGTTTATAGAAACATTGTCCTTAGTTAATGTCATTGCGTTCCTCTTAACAGGAAGCAGACTTACAGGACAATGTATTTCCCACACATTATTTATATCAACAAATGAAAAACCACAAACATTGATATGAGTTGTAATTTTTTTCTGAACATTAAACTATTTTACTGTGTGGAGAATATTTTAAGTGATCACTGAATAATGATTAAAATGTTTGACATGCATTGTAAGAAATACAATTTAAAGATTTATTATGATTGATTGAGTTAAACTGCTATCATGTGTCACACAGTACAACCCGTAGAACTTTTTATATAGGCTGCTTTAGTCTAAATAAAATAGTAAATGTCAACACAAACACAAGCTTACTTCTTCTACTGATGTGATCACTTTCAATGCAGAAATTAGATACGGTACACATACCATACAGTTAAGATGACAGCTGATGACATATGAGTTTAGAATTTGATGCTAGTACATATAGCTCATGTTTCATCTTTCCGTCAGCAATTGCAGATCTTAAATTGGTGATAATCTCCACTTAAAATGGCAATTTTATCTTTCAACATGAGCCTTTTGACGGATTACAGTCACTGTGATGATTTATTGATACATATCAAGAACATCAAAGTAGATATCCATCCATCCATTATCGATACCGCTTCTCCAATGCAGGGTCGCAGGGGGGCTGGAGCCTATCCCTGCTATTAGCAGGCGTTAGGCAGGGTACACCCTGGACAGGACGCCAGTCTGTCGCTCAAAGTAGATATTCTCATCCATATAGATAGTTGATTTTTTTTTCTTTTATTAATAAAAAGTACAAATAGGATCAAATACTTCACAGAATAATAATAATCATACTAAAAATCAAATTAATCATCATGATGAAATGAATTTTGTGATATTAAAAGATAAATTCAGATTCAGAATAAGATAACATTTCAAACAAATTTAAAAATAGATCTAATTGTTATGAAAATAAATGAGAAAATATGCCCTCGTATTCTGATATACACATCTCTCCAATCTCAATACAACAGTAACAGGACAACTGTCATTTTCTTGTTTTTGATTAACTTTTTTATTCTCTGGCATATATATATATATTTAGTCACAGTCACTCATTTCAGGCACTGAAATGTTTTTTGTGGAATCTAAATTTCACTTAATTTTGTATACAGTTGTGCCTTTCTTCTTTGTGGACTGTGACCTATGGTTTATGAGGTTTTTGTTGTGTGTGTATATACACTCTATTGCTGCTGGTATATTTATTATTATATTATCTATTTTTTTTGTATTTCAAAATTGTGATAAACTATGTCTTGTTCCTTTACAGTAACATCCCACTGTACAATATATTTTTTTTTATTTAGATTATTCAAAGGTATTGAATTGATAAGGCAAAACACTTAAATTAGTTTTTATTAATCAACAAGATGTCAATAAATAAAAACTAACTAAATAAATAACTATGTACACAATAAAATTCCACAGATTATCAAATATAAATTGGCAGTTTTCCTGAAAATACAAGAACAAAACCAGTGTACTTTCTGTGCGAATCAGGATACTTATAGATCACACACAGCAACAAGTGATGACACGCCGATTTCCTGCTCCCAAAGAACCGTACTTCCATAATATAAAATGTCTTTAGGCAGCGTTACTGCCTGTTGTCATCCCCAGGCTCCCTTGCATGGCCAAGAGCTGTCACATCCTCCAGATACTGCCTATCCTAAGATACCCTTCATTGATACAGTACTGGGGGAAATGTGGTAGCTTGCTGACACAATTAGTTGGTGTCTGACCACAGCAGATCCCTTCCCTGTTAATTGGCATCACCCGGCATTCCTGGGAATCTATCCGCCTCTGAGCCGCTTGAATCGCTCTGTTGTAATAGAAGCACATAAAAAAATCAGGCCTGGTTTTCTTTCAAGGAGCTGTGATGCAAATCTTCTTAATTCCTCAGTGTTCATTTCATTGAGAAATCTCTGCAAGGTATTATACAAAAGATTACTTATATAAGTGGAGCCAACTTTTAACTGATTGATGGAAAACAAAGTGTAAAGCCAAGTAAAAGATTTGATTTATTTGTGAAGGCTTGTGTCTATAAAGACAAAATTAAAATATTACTATAATATCTGATACAACATGGCTGAATATCTGCAGACATATTTATGATGTTATATATATATATGACGGTCCTCTCTTTGGATCATAGCAAATTCTCTTGTATGTGTAAACATGCTTGGCCAATAAATCTGATTCTGATTCTGATTCTGATAATTAACTTACTAACCAGATAGCATTTTAAGGAGCTTCATTTGCTAACACCGTTTATTCCATGTTTTATTCTGCAATTTTTAACATAGCCTACTACTTTGCAAAACAACATAGTAAATTGTGATATTTTCCATCGTGAGGCAGAACTTGTGTTAACAATTACTTACCGGTTTACTTGGAGTTGAAAAACTTGATGTCATCACAGCTTTTAAGTAATTGTCAAGTCTTGAGGACAGGGGAGACTGGAGATGAAAAATGTACCGTCGTGTATGGGGGGATGGGAGGGGTGAGGAGTATTGCACATCACTGCTACTCTGTGGTGGTTTGTTGAGGTGGCAGTTTTGTTGTTTTTCTCTTTCCTGCCACCTGGTTTTGGAAATAATTGCCTTAAAATCTTACACATTCTGCCTTTAAAGCAACCATGATAGTCTCAGAGCCCTCAGGGTTATCAGCTGTGTTGAGTGGTTATTCTTTAGTTATAAGTCAAAGTTTAAATTTCAGTTCTGGTGATAAACCCCTTTTACAATGGCAGCAGCCATAACAATAAATAATACCATTGTCTTATTATATCTAATAATTATTGAGCTATGGAGTGGTACTTTAACCTTTTTTCAGTACTATACCCCAATGAAATATTTTTGCGGCTGAGTAACCTCTGACCATAGCAAATTTTTTTGTTTTAAGAAAAAAAAGACCATCCCAAATGTGACGTGAGAAACACTAAAATATTTATATATGTGGTTTATTTACTTTTCTGTTGATTTTATAATATATATGTTACCCCTTTAAAAAATGTAATCAGGTTTACTGAATGCATTTGTGTTTCCGTAATAAAATAATAAGTTAAAATAAAAAGGTAAATGTTGTGTGAATTCATGGAATATTGTTGCAGTTGTTTAGTGTGGCCACAGGAGGGCGCTTCAGGGCGCTAATTCAATGTAGTGTGCCTAAATATTTAAGGCGCTAATTCAATGAACGAAATCTTGTAATGCGTGCATTGCATGCTGGGAAGGAGACAGGCTAGGAATGTCCCGATACTGATGCTACCACGAGATGCTGCCAGGCAAGATTGTCGCGCTTTGTGAAAGACTACGGTTTTATTTTCGCAGAAACAAGTCCATATATGTTTAAGAGTTTTTCCAATTGCGTGCCCGCTCGGCTGTAGCCGGCGCAGACGCTTCGTTTTGTTTTCCCAGGACTCCGGTGAGTTGCTGTGAGATTCTAAAATGCTAAGTTGCGTTTTAATTAAATAATTTAAATTAAGTTAAGTTAATGGTTAATGGAGACGTAAGCTTTTGGTTGTTCACGAATGCAGCATGTTGAGCTCACCATATGCCATAAAAAACAAACGAAGTTGACTGTAAATATTCTGAAAATGCTGTAACGAGTCAATATGCTGAGTTTTAAAATGGAAAAGTGCTTTTATTTGAGGCGTGCAACGTTAATTTTTTTGTGTGAGTCCAGGCGTCAGGTTCAATGTAATTGACTTAAAAAGGGCGCAGTGTTTGCTAAAGTGCATTATATGCGCACAGCATTCCCATAATTTTTTTTTCCTGATGTAGACTAAATGGTGTTCTCGAATGATTTTTTTTGAGATGATGGAAGGTGTATTTTGTGAATGTAAATTAAAAACATGACTGAAAGGAGATTATAATTGTTTTGTGTAGCTAATATGATTCATATAGGCTACTGTTAAAAGACACATTAATGGTGACTTGAGGTTTTAATGTCTCATGATACAGTTTGTTATTTTGTTGGAAGCATTATAATTGCATACTACATTATTATTTTGTGGGCAGGAGCCTATGTTGTTTTTATTCCTTGCTTGATCTATTTGTTTTATTTAATTTTTTAAAAATGTGTATCTTACATGTAATGTATCTTACATTGGGTGCTACCTTGGCCAGGTTTGTTGTAAAAGGGAGACCTTAAGTAAGTGGGACTTCCTGATTAAATAAAGGTTAAATAAAATAAGTTGCATTTGAGTAAAAGAGAAAGCTAGTTAGAAATCGGTACAGAAATTCACGATTTCTAGTTAACTTCATATTCTGCTGTGCAGATTGTTTTGTTTTTTCTTTTACACTGAGGGGTTGGATCTATGTCGAGTTAACAGCTGTGATTTCAACCAGGTTTTCCATCCGAGGCGGGATCGGAGAGGATGCCAAATCCTCCATGTTCGTCGTTTTCATGGAGAGTCGCACCTGGAGGAGAATAGCTGGAACAGTGCACAGTAACTATTTATTATACACACACATATTACCCAGGTAGCATACACCGATACCTGGACTGTAGAGGTGGGCGATATATCTCGTCATCGATAATTTCGTCAAAGTAACTTTGAAGATATGCATTTTCACATTGAGTATTTATACTGTCTCCTAAAGAAAAAGACAAACGGTGCATGGCTTGTAACAGACAAGCCCATGCGTGCCTCAGAAGCCAATCAGTAGAGAGGATTAAGTCACGTGGGGGCTCCGCATCCGGAAATCATAGACTGGAAACCCTAAACACTTGTTTACAGATTTGCTGACAGGCTGGTAAGAGCCATGGAGGAATCAGTTGACTAGCTAGTTCCAAAGCGAAGATCCACTTCTCTAGCCTGGAGATGGTTTGGATTTGAAAAAAAGGAGATGTCGGTCAAAATAATGTGCTGTGTAAAAATATTCCGAAAGAAGGTGGCTAGTATTTGATTCATTTTAGCCTGCATCTCTATGCTAAATCACTTTGAAAAATTTGGTCACAATTTTGAGATTTTTGTATGGATTAAATCTGTTTGATCTAGACAGGGCTTAAAGTCCTGAATGATGTATGAATGATCGGTGGTGATCCGAGGGGCCGATGGTGCAGAATGGCTGCCTCGCTTCTGTCAGTCTGCCCCAGGGCGGCTGTGGCTAAGCTAGTATTAGATAGCTTGCTTACCATCACCAAATACGAATGTGAGTGAATGAATAGTGCATTCAGTAATATAAAGCGTCTTTGGGTGTTTTGAAAAGCGCTATATAAAAATTATGCATTTTTATTATTATTACTATTATTATTAATACTTTTATAAAATTTAGTTAATAGTTATTATTATATATCAAATACTTTTCAGCTTTTTCTTTACCTTTTCAAAACCCCACAATGGCCGTTTTACTGAATATTTAATGTGTTACTGAGTAATTGTATCTTTTAAAAATCACATTTTTAAAGATATCGTCACATTATCGTTATCGGGAAATGAGAAATTATTATTTTTTTTAATTTATTTATTTTTTTTGCCCATATTGCCCACCCCTATAACTTATATACGATTTGATTGATTGATAAAGATGAGCGTGTTAACATGCGCTGGGGTCAGACGCAAACACAGCCTGTTGACCGGACTAACGGTCACCAGGCTGTCTTCGCGTCTGACCCCAGCGCCGAAATCACCTGCTATGAGGGGACTGACGTCGCTGTGATACACATACCTCCGTGCTAACTGGGCAAGCTTCTGGAATCTTATTTAATTAATTTTCTACCAGTCTGTAGGGGTGGGACACCCTCCCTCAGAAAGTAATGGGTGAGTAATTTTCTCTGCTCATTGTGCATCGCAGCTCCGCCGTGCTAACACCGAGTTGATGCTAGGTTGAGAGCAGGATGCTCCGCCTCCAACCGCGGTGGTAAATGCGTTGTTCAAGTACTTATACAGGGTGGCCGCAGATCCCTATAAAGTCTTAAATTCCGTTTTCCTAAAATAAGGCCTTTAAATGTCTTAATTTGTCTTTAATCTAAATCCAGGGTCTTAATTTTCTAATCTTAATTTTAGAGGGAATTTCTCCATCATTAAAATGTTTTTTTTTACACTTTGAAAAGGAAACGTTTATCGTTTTGAGGAGAATCTCCGGCGCAGGTTCTAAATCTGTTTTGTTGCTAGACACGCGCTTGCTTAACAACGCCTCAGTGTTGCCAGATTTAGCGGGTTTCCGCCCAATTGGGCTTTTGATGATTTGGGTGGGTTTTAGGTCGTGTTTGGGCTGGAACCTGTCAGTCAGATTTGGCAACCCTGACCCCAGCGCTGGATCTCTCTGGATTATCTGGATTTAGTCGGCGTAGTCTTGAGACAAGGCAAGGAAATATGGGTATATGTAAATTTATTGACAGATGGCTCGAAAATGCCAATTTCTCATGATGGCTGAAAGCTGTGTCCAAAGATGACAGCGAGGCTTACTGTGCCGTTTGCTGTAAACGTTTCAAGTTGGGCACAATGGGGATATAGCGCTGGAGTCTCACATGCAAAGCAGGAAACATGTTGCTTTTGCTACAGCCCGCCAACATCAGCCGCAAATCAACAACTTTTGCACCGCCACCACCGCTAACGAAGTAATCTGGGTTCTGAGGACTGTGACGAGCCACCAATCGTACAGGTCAAATGAGGGAATCGATTAAATTTTTAAGGCAATGTTTCCTGACTCCATGCTTGCTCAGTCATTTACTTGTGGGAAAGATAAAAGCCGATACGTGACAGCATTCGGTCTGGTCCCGTATTTTAAAAAAGAACTTATAGCCAAAGTCGAGCTGGCCATTTGTCGTCATGTTTGACGAAAGCTTAAACCAAACCACGAAGAATAAGCAACTCGACCTACACGTACGGTTCTGGAAAGACAACCATATTCAATCGAGATTCTACGGTTCACAATTTTTGGGACATGCGACTGCTCAGGACCTACTACATCATTTCAAAGTAAGTACTTTATTGTCTGTTAACCATTTGGATAGAACGTATGTATTAGCCAGACTAGGCTAGTTACGAATAATATGAGGCCTACAAATACGGTTGCAGCTTCGTAAAATGAAACAATTATAGGTATGTTTATATACCTCCTCCTGATAGTTATTATAATAAACTTTATTTTGAGATGAATGCATCTTGTTTTGTTAATTAAAAGAAAAAAAAGCTTATCTACCAGCTATCACATGTATGTTTAAAACCTTTTTAGAATAGGTTTGTTTTTACTTCTGGGTATCTTTTGTAGGTATAGGCTGTCCCACGCTAATTATAGGTGGCTGTAGGCTTGTCACACAGGTTGTGTAAATGCTTCTTCACTTGAGAAATAGTCTAGATTTTTTTTTTTGTAACCTAGACTGTCATGTCCTTAATGCTTTTTTTTCTGTTTCCCAGGAGTGTGTGCAGGACCTTGACCTGCATAATATGATTTCAGTCTCCATGAATGGCCCAAATGTGAACTGGAAGTTTTTTGAACATCTCCAGCAGGAGCATGCAGAGTCATTTGGCGGTTTACAACTGATAGTAGTGGGTAGCTGTGGGCTGCATACACTTCACAATGCATTTAAAGGTGGATTCAGTAGCCTATCTGGCAGCTAGATATGGTGCTTCAAGCACTGCATACAGTATTCGACAATACCCCTGCCCGAAGAGAAGACTTCACCATGATGACAAAGTCATCTGTCTTTCCATTGCCATTCTGTAGACATTGCTAGATTGAGAATCTACCAGTGGTAATCAGAGCCATAGAAATATGGAAAAGGTTATTTCTCCTTAGTTTTAGCTTCAAAATCAAAGAAATCATCTGAGAATAAAGAAATAATGTATGTGCAAGATGGATGGAGATAGAGAGGCATGGAGGCAGAATGTGTAGTCTATCTGTGACTGTAATGAAGAGATGGCCAGGGTAGTGTAGTCTAATCAGGAAATGTCTTTGTTCCTACTCCCGCTGTTAGAAAATCCAGAGTATTCCCAACAGCAGCATAAGTGAGTGCAGGCAGTTGGAATTTAGACAGGACTGCATGGACTGCATGACTAAAATAATCCAAAAACTGCAGATTAAGAGCCC
>JAPMNP010671665.1:0-10993 GCA_029874935.1 Atherina boyeri | reverse complement strand
GGAATCCCAGAAGAAGAGTGCGTCATAAGCCTTGCCAGTGACTTCAGCAACCCCTTAAACTGAACAAGCATGTAGCGACAGTGGAGAGGAAAAACTCATTACTTAACTTAAATGTATTCAGAAAATACAAACATACTGTTAGGATTGGTTAGGATAGTGGTGCATTTACTATTTTGATGCACAACCTTTGTTTCTCTGTAGTTGGTAAACTGAGGGTGATTCTTGGAGGTTTGCAGGAGCAATCCCTTGTCTGACAATTGCAAGATTTCAGCAGCTCAACAGTCCAGTGGTAATTTTTTATTCTCTACCTCATACAGTAATGCCCTTTTCTCAGCTATACCATACAGTTCTGGACTGCAGGGCAGATACTTAGCAGGTATGATTTTGGTCTGTTGGGGGGAAGCCAGAGGACTTGTGCTGGCATGGAAACATGCAACCCTCCCACTGAGGGGCCCCAGCAGAGTTTTAAACCATAAATATTATTACTGACGGTACATTTTTAACCATTTTATGATTGTTTGGCACGTAATGGTGAGCCACAACCATCCTTGCTTTTCAAGACGAAGCCTTTAGTGGAATCTCCTTTTATACCTGATCCTGACACCCTTACCTGTCACCAATCAATCTGCTAACTGGAAGAGTTACTTGTATAGTTTTTAGACATTTCTCTGTCTGCCTTTGAGTGTCTCTGGCATATATTTTTAGATTTGATATTTTCTAAATATAAAAAAAACATACATTATTTAGGTTTCCTAATTCTAAGTCACTTTTGCCAGTTAGATAAAAGTTCAAACAAATGAACACGTGTCAGATTTCAGTTCTTACTGCATTTTACAATATTTCACATCTTTTCTAGAAACATGGTTTTCTCTTCTCATTTACAATTGAAGAGAAAATGCTAAGCCCAATTACTGCACTTGCATTAGCTCTGATTTAAAATGTTGATTCGAGCAGTCAGTAAAGCAAGATGTTAAAATATTTGTTTTTGGGATCACATTTCATACATATTACTGATGCAACATTTATTGTGTTTTAGTTGTGAGTAAATGTGGATGAAAAGGCTTGAAATGAAAATGCTCAAGTCACTGTGTTCAGATTCCTTTCACCTCTGTGGAGCTCTCTCCATTCAGTCTTTCATAAAATGAGCATGTGAGAAATTATAACTTTTAAAAACTGCCTCAAGTCTAGCCTAATCTTTTTACTCTCAATGTATATCATTCTTTGTTCTAAATGACAGACAAGAACTGTATCACTGTAAACTACAATGACACTCAAAAGCAAGTATTTTTACAACCAGCAAGCATCAGTGACCAAATCTAAAAGATTGGTTAATTCCACTGTTGACCTGATTAGCGGCCGGTGGATGTGTCTGCAAGCGGTAGCCAAGCCTTTTCAACTCAGCAAGGTGCCGGGGAGAGAGGGTAATGAGCTTTAAGCTGCACTGCTATGCCTCTCCCTGCTTTTCCTTTACCACCTTTCAAGTCCAAGCTCATTTTGAAGAGGAGGCTCAAACCCATAAACCCTATAGTTGTACCTTCACTTTGCCAAGCAGCTCTGAGAAAACTCTTGGAAATGCAGAGCTACATGTGATTTTTTTTTCTCTCCTCCCTCTTGTTCTGTTTAAAGAAGGAAATCTTTTGTTGTTTTTTCTGAATCCCGTCCGAGCTTTCGAAGCCAACATCAGGAAAAGAGGGATAAAACTTAGGTTGAAACAGGTCAGATGACTTTTATTTAACGCTGACTTCTTACCATCCTTCATTCTGTCCACATGGGTGTCATAAGTACAAGAATACGTGACAGTGTGTTTATTCATATGCTTTATGCATACGGCAGCTGTTCCCTGCGTTTCATGTGTGTGTCATTGTGTGTATGACAGAGCTAGCAAAAATCATAAACATACTGTAAGCGCTCCCTCCTCACTTGCCACGCACGTTCTAAGGAGCCAACAAAACAATCGGGTTCAGTTGAATTTGTCACACCAAATTGACCCTAAAAACAATTAAGTCATAGGGACCATTAACTATGTATAACCATCATAAAACATGTTCCTGCAGCAGAAAAAGAGAAGGGGGTAAAACTGTGGTCACAGGAAATGAGGTAATAAGGACTGCACAGCTAGTCAACCTGTCTTGCCACTGCACTGCCTTGCTGACCTGAGGGGAGCCAGATGAACTTTTCTTTTCTTTTTCCTTTTTTTCTTTTCAGGGTTGGGGAAAGGAGAGAGAAGGGTGGCTTGGAGGGGCGAAGCGGTGGCGGGGTAAGCGGGTGGGGGTGAGCAGGATTTGAGCAAAGCACGCTCTCTAATCTTACACTCAGCCAAGCGATCTCATGATGCAGGAGGCTTAGCCACTGCAGTGAAAGCAATCTAATGGCCAATGAGTAATCAACACTATTGCCTGTCTCGACTAATATCCCCTTGGCCTAGTCCGCTGAAGCAGGGAAAGTTCTCATTCTAGGCTGTTTTACCAAAGGAAGGGGAGGGGGGGAGGAAGAGGCAAGTGCGAGACACACAAAATAGAGACATAAATATGCATTTGATTATACTTTTGGATGCAGCAACGACTTGCTTTTTCAACCTTCAGGAGTAACATTTGTTTGGGAGACTGAGGAATTTAAAAAGCTGTCACATGGTTGATTCATTCCTATAAAGCAGTATGTTTTGCATGCTCAAAGCCCCTTTCCCAGCTCGCTAAAGAATTTCAGCATAACCTGTATGACTATAATCAAGGGATCAACAAAGGATAACAGCGAACATAATTCTTCATGTCTCCTCAGAGCAAAAAAGCAAAACATGGACTATGTCCACGTCTGGTTTTTAAAACGTCCTCTTCATTGTTTTTGGATTTCGGGTCCTGATTTTTCAGCTGTCCTGGCACAGTGTGCTGTGCGTGGCATGAGGGAGCGCCGCCGACTCAGATGGAGTAATGAGAGAGAGGGGTTTGTTTGATTAGACTTACGGAATGCATTAAACAACTTTTATGTAGCTTGAGGGGTTAGGTGAACTTGTGACCTGCGAAAGAAAAGCTTGTCTTCTCTGCGGTGCTTTTACATGCCAGCCCCACCTCTTCCACAGTGATGGCTGAATCCACCTGCCATCCAGACATGTCCACGGCACAAATCTCTCATTCATTTCTAGACTTGATATTGCATATTCCTTTTGCCTCTTTTTGTGCTTTTATTGCATTTGCAATAACAGTTCTTGAGTTACAATTGATGCAGTGTGAGTTACAATTTTGTACAAACGGGAAAGTGTTTAATAATATCTTATGCCTTTTTCTCTTTGTTTTTTCAGATTTTGGTCCACACATTTCACTTTTAATCTGTTTGCCGAAACTCCGAGCTAATTTAATCTCTACCAAGTCCAAAATTGATTCGTTCTGTCGTCAACACTGGTCTAGTTTGGGGGAAAAAATGGATGTTAACAACTGAAACTTGAGGACAACAATCTACAGAGGCCACAGCTACTTTCCCTTCCCCCTTATATCCATTCTTCAGGGAGTTAGTTGAGTTTATTGTACAAAAGATTTATACTGATAGACAAGAAAATATTCCCATGCCGGAATAGCGGTGGCTTTTCATAATAGGCTCGCTTTGGACTTTCCTCTCTAAATTCATCTCGTCATTACACTCAACAAGAGTAGTTGCTAAAAGGTTTGACATGTGTATTTATCCCATACTCCCATAGTGACTTTGGTACTGCATGAAGGAATTTCAATGTGACATTATAACCCAAACTGGGAGATTTATGTTTCAGGCTAGAGTAAACATGAGGGTTCTGTTCACTGCTAATAGTTCTTTTGTTTTCCTTAATTCAGGTTTTATATAATGTACAGTTTGTGATTTTGCTAAAAATTGGCCTTGAGGTTTTGGTCTTGGACAAAAGGGTTCGGATGGGATCATTCCACCAAAGTCAGTTACAGGATCCATCTCTCAGAGAGAAGAATAGCAGTGAAAGCGGAAGCCAGCTAACCTCTGTCAAAACTGCCATCCATCACTCTGCGTTTTAACCCGAGCCACACTGAAAGACAGCCAATTACTTGGGCCAGTGGATGAAATAAATACGTCCTCACATTAAGCCCCATTACCAGGTCTCTCTCTCCCATTTCTCCTCCTGGTCGTTGGAGCGACTGAGCGGTGGCTCGGCCATGGACCATTATGTCTGTCGGAGATCTGCTGAACTATAGCCGTCTGTTGAGAGGTCTCAATCCACACAACCTCTATAGAGCACTTTAACCTCTGAGCAAATGACCAAATCTGCTCACTGCGACAGGAATATCCATTCAACAATGACTGCTGCCATTAGAGTACTTTTGAGGACTTCATTTTGGACTTCACCAACAGCTGTCTGAATTCTAACTGATTACAGTCATTCATTAATAAACTGGTTAATAGAACATTCTTTTTTGTATAATGTCTTGCCCATTTAGGAATTATTATATATGTATGAGGTTGCAGCTGCTGCATAATCTTATTGTTAGTAAAATTATGAAAAAAATACCAAATGGTTTATACAGAACTTGGAGACAAGGTTGAAGATTGGCAGGGAGGAACTTTAAAAACTTTGGTCCAGAATGAAGCATGAAAGTGTATAATTTTCCTTTGTGGAGATTAGTGCAGCAACACCTGATGGATCAGTTGCTATGAAGACGTAAGAGAGCGGACCAGCGGATTGATGGCAAATATTTTGAGAAAAATAATTAAAGTCCCACTCCGATCCTTTTGAGCCACTTTAAATTGAAATTATGATTATGACATTTTTAGCCAAAATCACCAAACCTGTGCAGTTATTCAGGACTTTACTTCTGCAGAACAGCAGTAGCTCATTAGCAATTCACCTCTGGGTTGTGGGCGGAGCCTGCGCTGCTCGGTACCCAGACTGAAGACACCCCCACCCCACCCCCCAGGTACAAATCAATGAGCGGGAAGGGCGTAGCAGGAGCTTGTGGCCTGCCCAGTGGAGTTGTTACATCACAACCCCAGTCTGGTTTAGGCTGCCTTTCAGGGTCTGCTACTGATTCACGGTGATTTGAATGCAGAAATATGAAGAAATGCAACTTTGAGCTTAATTTTCTCAAGACATGTCCTCTTGCATCAGGCAAATGCCACAAGAACCTTAACAACTATAAAAATACAATTTTCATTGGAGTGGGTCTTTATGGGCATGATCACAGGATATTTCAAGATGGATGGACAAATTATTTTGCTTATCTTACTTGGCTTATTTGTATTTTTGGATAAAAGTGGCTGTTCTGTTGTCTTTGTTTTGCCAATATGGCTCTCATGCAAAGCAATACTGAAGATGGCTGATCTAAGGCTTCAATCTAACATAAGTTTTAATGGGTATTAGCAATGCAGCTGCCTGCCAGGATTTCTTGCAAACTGTATGTTAAATATTATACAGACATTATCATAGTGCATTACAATGATGATCGTTGTTTCTTTTATATCTACTCCATCTTCAACATATTTTAAACACTTTTAGTAACATTTATCACCACTGCTATGTTGATGAACGAGATGGGGTTCATTTCAGTGGCATCAGACTCAACCTGGACTCACATGCAAAAGACTTGAGACTTGACTCAGACTTCACGTTTGAGAGTCACAAACAGTCTTTTATTTTCATTGTCATTTCCACAGACGTAACTCTGATGTAATGTCACACTAACACAGATGCATAGCTCTTGCAATGAAAAAAAAAAGGATATGACAAAAACCGGATGCTGGATCCACCAAATTAAACTTCATCCACCTTAAAGCACACCTGGAGATGTTAGTCATTGTAATATGAAAGCTTAATGTTAGCATCTACAGTATGTTGGCAACGAGTTTAGCTCCACAGCAGCAAACGTTAGCTTGTTGTTTCTACCTTTGTACTAAAATGACATCAACTCCATCAGATTGGCTTCATTAAATGTGTTCAGAAGAAGAATGAGACATTTCCTGAATACAGTGAGTTTACACAAACTGCTGGCTTTGCTGTGATCTTTCCTGGGGGAGTGTTACCCTGAGACCAACATCATCTCAAAGACATCGCGGTTTAACTGGGTCTGTTTATAAGATAAATAAGCTGCTTTAGTAATGTTAGCTACAGTATATTTATTAGACTTATTTATTCATTATTTATACTAAGTATTGGTTCCAAATTAATTGAAATGTTGTTTTTTTTGTTAAATATCCCTTTTTTTTAAAGTTTTATTCATATTTTCTATGCTCATCTCACACATTAGTCATTTTGAGGAATTTTTCTTTTTCAAATTTCTACAATTTTTCTGATGTACTACCTCAGGGATCACCAACTCCAGACCTCTTGGGATAGCGTCCTTCAGGTTTTAGACTTTTCCCTGAAGCAACACACCACACTCAAATGAATGGGTCATCAAAGGTAGGAGGGTAGGAGATGTTTTCCAAGGGCAATTTTTTACTACATAGCTTTAAATCCCCTTCACACACCGACGGCAGCCAATTGACCAAAGACAAAAATGAACAATTTTAGTCACCAGTGGAACAAACGGTACTGAAAACCCTGCGTCTAATCCTTTTAACCGACCCGTTCTAAACGATTGAATAGTGAAATAGCTATCAAACTCAACTGCCATTTGTCCCTCCCCCCGTTGCGCAGAAAGGAAGGCGGAGCCAGAGCAGAGCATCGGTAGCATGGCTTTGGGGGGATGTCTAAAGAAAGGGGTTTGGACTTTTGAATTGTGTATTTTCAAAATGTAGTTTTTGTGTGTGTCTATATGGGAATAACTGATTTATTCTCATTCTCAACATACAATTTTAGCCAACATATTAAATCAACATCCAACTGTTTCTATTCTAACAACACTAAGCCTGTTTCACTAACATGTTAACAGTTAACTACAACTGGGCAATGTTTTTTCTTAATGATGCACAAATTAAAATGCAGCACATAACATTCCTTTCCCCTTTGGATTAAATGTGTGATGGGTCCCATGATGGGCAAACAAGTTTCAAACAAATGAGCAAGAGGATGGAGTAAAAATAAGGTATTCTATTTTACAAATGTAAGTAATACAAACAACTGCTGGCTGCAGATGACGCGTCGGGAACAGAGGCGTCCAAAGATCTAAGGCAGTCGAAAAATGTGTTCTCCTCAGCTTTGAGAAGAATCTTGTGTTTAATCAGGTGTTTCCTCAGATTAGAAGTATGATCACACAAAAATCACTGGATCATCCAAAAGTTGTACAGAACACTGCAGCAAAGCTCCTGACAAAGTATTGTCATATCACCCTGTTGTTAACTCAGCTGCACTGGCTCCTCATCCACTGCAGAGTAAATATCAAAATTTTGGTTTTAGGGAAGCATGGAACTCAAGGGGTTGAGCAGCCGCCCCATGGACATGGGATACAGCTCCTGGTGCAGGTTTGAGTCCTGCCCTGGAACCCTTTGCTGCTAGTCTGGCTTTCGCCAGACTAAGTTCAAGATTGAACCCTGCCATGTATTTTCTATTGCACAAGAGGCGTGACCAACGGGCATAGTTCAAATGACTCTGTACGCAATTGGATAGAGCACTCACCAGTCAGACCATCGATCCGGGTGACGTACTGGTTGGTAGTAAGGCAAACACGTCTTTCTTTTGTATGAACACTTCCAGTGCAAGTTTCTGTTCCATTTTCAAAGAAAACTTGCCTTTCAAATCGTCGACGGATAGCTGTGCTCCGGTGGCTGCCATGACTAATGTAAACAAACACTGCTTGCCGACTTTACCGGTGCTTCTCTGACGTCATTGTTTTTTAACACACCAATAATGCACAAGGCGGATAAGCCCGTTTGTAATTGGCTCCAGAAAAAATGGATCGGCTGCAGCAGAAATGTATGTGTGAGTATCCAGACTGATCTGCTGGGCGGAATTAAACCGCCATCAGATCAGGCTGGCGGAAGCCAGGCTACTTTGCTGCATGTCATACCCCACTATTCCTGACCGTATTTCTTGTCGAGCAACTATCAAGTAAAGGCCACTAGAGCCAAAAAATCATTAAAATAAATTTGGTTTAAACTTACACAATCAAGTTTATCAGAAAACTTGCAACCTAATGTCCTTGACAGGTGGCTGAGGTCATGTAATCAGGCTCTGCTGGTTGTGCAGCCCTGACAGTTAAAGCCCAAAAGCTTGTTTATGTTACGCTAAACATGGATGCAGAGCCTTTCATCCATCTTCTGCATCTTTTACGTGTGTAATTTGGTCCATTTTCGTGGCTCTTGTGGATGTGTACCCTGATGGAGAAAATGGAATAGTACCACTGGAAACTGCAACTGACATTGTAATTAGGAGGTATACACTGAAATGCTGTCTGGTGGACATACTGGCTAACATCCATGCCAACATCAAGAGATGCATGTGTGGCAGGGTGAAGTAGAGGGCTCGGGCGGGGTTTGAACCCTAGACTCCCGGGTGAAAGTCATGCACGCTACCCAGTCGACCAAAGGGATATTCTGTCGCCAAGTAGCCAGGGCGCATGATCAGTCGGAGGCATAGTGACAGAACCGTCAACTGTTACACATGAAAGTCTGGAGGCAGTGGCATTTGAAACGGACACACATAATTCTGAATGTAATAGAAGAACAAATGGGCCTTAAAGGTGACAGAGGTTTGCATTGGTGACTTCCACTCTGGAGCTCCGTTCCTCTGAGCCTGAGATCCGTATACGTGGTGAACTCTTTTGAAAAGCAGCTGAAAACCAATCTTTTTAAATGCTTTATATTTGTCTTGTATTTATTTGTGATGCACTTTCTGATTTTCGTCTTGAAAGGTGCTACATAAATTAAAATGTACCTAACTTTCTTACAGTCCTGTCCTTCGTGATTCCAAACATCTATCAATTGGCATTTATAAGCAAAACAAGGATCTTCCAGAAAGGATAAAGATAGCAATGTTAAAGTGCCCCATATTTATCCAGTGAACCCTCATAACCTACTGAATTGTTAGATCGGCATTGGAGTGCTGCCTAGCTACTACTATTAGCTACATTGTCTGGAGAAAAAAGCTCCGACACTTATGTGCAGTTCCCCTCGGTCTCCTCTACAGAGGGCTTGTGGAGAGGCTCTTTATCAATCCATTAACCACCTATGCTACTTAACTCCTTTTTGTCCCATGGATCTGTATTTTAGTTGATTCCAGGTGTCCGAAGTTTACAGGCATCTATTTTTTTCCCCCTTTAGAACAATAAACTTTGAGGGGCTCGAGGAAAGGGGTCCACGCACGGAAGAAGGGGGCAGGGAGTGAGGGGCTCCGTTTATTAGACAGCAAATAGCCGGCCAGTGGGTTTATGATGTGGAAGGTCATTGTTGGTTAATAAGTGGCCACATGAGTGCAGGCAGGTGCTGTGTTAACACCTCCTCTTAACTCGCCTTTCCAGCAGAGGCCATTCATCAGCCCAGTGTTAATGAAGGCCATATAATTAATAGGTGGATAGCAGAGAAAGCCCCCCGAGTTAATCAATGCAGGCCTGTTTGAAGAGGTGGGATAAGATGGGACACCAGGGGGTTCTGAAAGAAGAGGTGGAAGAAGGAGGGGTCTTGGCTGTGAGAGCATGAGAGTTTTAAGAGACATGCAGAGACAGATTGAGAACTCTGAAAGGCTCCTTATGTTTGTTGATGTCGCTGCATTTCTGTGCTTGTCTAAGTCATGATTACACAAACGTGTAAAACCATAACTATCAGAATGGAAAAGAGTCTTGAGGCTTGAAAAGGGATTTAGATAAAAGTATGGAGTGGAAAAAAGAAACCTATAAGTTTGACCGAAGCAATGAAACAGTCCAATTTTTTTTAACCTTTTCCTCTTTTTTTTCCTTATGCAGTGTATCCTAAACCATTTTTCTCGCCCCTTGCTCAGTCTTTCACCTGCACCTTATCTCCACAAATGGAGTGTTGACTTTCTGGTCTTCAAAGGAGAAATACTGTCAGGCTGCTGCTAATGGGGATCAGGAGAGGCTACTGTTCTGGGACTTGTCAAGCCCTGTCCAACCTGCCATCCTGCCCTGAAGTGTGGGAGCTATTTAACCTCTCCCTCTCTTTCATTCTCACATTTTCTCATTTTCTCCCCCCTTCCTCTCCTCCTGTGCATTAACTCTTTTTTTTCCCCCATTTCTTTCCTCTCAAGCATTTTGAATTCTTGCGCTCATACTTACTGCATGCCATCATATGTCATCTGATTACGCAGCAATGTGACTTTCATTTAGATAAGTAGCGTATATGATCAGAGGTTTGCATTTTTGCAGAATGATGCCATCTCTCTCAGAACTGATGTGATGGGGAAAGCTGCTGGATTATCACCCGTCAGCACACCCTACCCCCTTTACCTCCACCGTGCACACACACATTCATATAGCTGTGTCTTTAGAAATAACCTAAATGTGCAACCTCTGTGAGAAAGTCACGTTTTATTTTATTAAATAAAATTAAAAGATTAAATTATAAGCAATGATGTTTACTCACTTATTAGCATTCCTGTAATATTTCTATAGCTGTGCACACATTAGACTGTGTGTTTACTTATACGGCCCTGTGTGTGTGCTTTCAGTAAGTTTGCTCATATTTCTGCGGGTGTGCAATTGTGCGTGTGTGTGTGTGTGTAGAGGAAGGCTTGGAAGAGGGGTGGGCAAAGCTTTACAATGGTCAACTGAAAAGAACCATTCTTTTATTCAGCAATTAACCCCATCTGGGTAAATAATACGCTGTTGTGCAGCCGAGCCGTCACTGTTATATGCCGAGCCCTGAACCCGAGAGCACTTCAAACAGCAGCCGGTCACCCAAACGATGACAAGATGCTGCAGAAACCGCTTTTCACAAAGTATATAATGCAAAGTATTGTGTTTCACTGTACAGTTTTAGAAAAGCAGGAGATACCCTAGAAAGAGAGGGATAAGAGAGAGAAGGAGGGAGCAGGAGGAAGAGGGGCTAAAGCAGCAGTGATATCACAGATAACAAGTCTGGATGCACTTACCTGCCTGGAAACATGATCTTATTATTT
>JAPMNP010671645.1:0-14658 GCA_029874935.1 Atherina boyeri | reverse complement strand
TGGCCAGTGGGAGGCAGTGTACAGCCCAGGACTGGTGCATGTTTTTGTGAGAGTAGCTCACATGAGCTACCCAAGGAAACACAGGGAAAACATGCAAACTCCACACAGAAAGGCCCTTTAGCCAACCTCACCCAGGGTGTGGGTGCTGATGATGCGGAGGAACAAACACACCCTCAGCACCCACAGTGTCCCCTGGCGGGAATTGAACCCGGGGGCCTTATAGCTGTGAGGTGAGCTGCGCTACCAGCTGTGCCACCGTGCCCTCCATGGGGGTCCAACTATACCAACCAGGTATGTAATAGAAACCGGAAATAAAAATTTGTTCTTGTTTCCTTATAAGTTTATTTTTGACTGGCTGCAATGAGTTAATTTAATCGAGATCTTAGGAACTTACTGTTCCTAAGATCTCGAAAAGGCATTAGAAATTTACAATGGGGGTTGGTGGTACTTTAACCACACATTGACAGGCTGTTGCAGAGGTGAATATGTAAACAGATCTCTCAGCCAGCTGACAACATGAGCAAAGGTTACTTGACAACAGTTAAGATCATGTTATCTCCCAATGGAAGGCTTCTTCAAGTGATGTTTTAGGCGATAAAAATGGACTTATCATTAACCTTTAAACAGTCAACAATGAGTAAGTGGCATTAATCCTTACTTGTTGGTGCGTTCCCTCGGTATAGTATGCGAATGAGAAGAAAGAGCATAACACCAAAAATAAGAACACTGTGCCTCGTTGTTGCCAAAGCCTGAATGGAAAAGCAAAGAAACAAAATGATCAAAAAAACGAGTTCCAAACATGCAAGCTAAAAAAAATTTGATCCATGTCTATAAATATGACAAAAGGACAATATAAGTTTGAGCTTCATTTGATTGAAGCTTTCTGGGGTTAAAACACTGCATTTACCCCCTTAAATGAAAATGTCTTTGAGCCATCTGTAGAATCATGTTCATTCAGGAAATAATCAAAACCAGCTTCTTTTTAATGTTATCTTTTAGTTTACAGGATGTGTCTGCTTTACGAGGAAGAACATTTAACAAAGAACAAATGGGGCCAAAAGTCACTGCTACAAGTAAGTACACATTTCCTTCAACAGAATAACAACAACAAAAAAGCAAGGCACACTGGAAAAACCTGATTAATTGCTTACTTAAAAGTCAACTCCTTTAGCTTAATGAGGGTCTCCAGAAGAAAGTAATGTAGAGTGGTGACCGGCCTCCTCCATAACACCAGAGAAAGACGCTCCTCTTTGTCTTTCTGACGTCTGTCTTTTGCTGATAAGTCTGAAGGACAAAAATAACTGTAATCATCTTGGAATTCAATATTACTAACAACTGCATTTATTATTATGTCCTCTGGAATTGATAATGCCATATACACAATTAATTTGGCATCAACAAGTATCTTTTTCTAACTGTGGCAGGTTGCTCTGCTGGAAACTGAAAGTAACAATAAACTAGCCAGCTTGAGTGTGTTTACGACATGTGTATGGCATGAGGTGGTAGATCATGATCTTTAAAGATAAAGTGTTGACTTATCCAGTAAACATTTTAAAAAGATAAAGTTTATTAACCAACCTGCAGACTTGCCATTCTGTTTATCTTTCGGTCCAGCACGTTTCTGAGGCTGTTCACAACTGGCTCCATTGGCTGCCATGTCAGTCACGGTTAAGCTGGTCAGGCAGTCTTAAAGAAGAAAGCGTACGTGAGAGACAAGTTGGTATTAATCTTTAAACAGCACCCAGCCATATATTTGCTTCCCACTTATTGAATAAAAGAAGACAGTCACAGAGTGGGACTCAGTCCCGTCATGAAACTAACATCAGTGTCTTGAAAGCGATACCTGTCAAAGTGAACACTTCCAAAACACACCTGCAAGAAAA
The DNA here is from genome assembly GCA_029874935.1 of Atherina boyeri. Taxonomy (NCBI): domain Eukaryota; kingdom Metazoa; phylum Chordata; class Actinopteri; order Atheriniformes; family Atherinidae; genus Atherina; species Atherina boyeri. The sequence goes on along the minus strand of JAPMNP010671645.1, from coordinate 12,775 downwards.
GGCTATTTATGTTGAGTACAAAGTGATACGAGGCAAGATTGTAACAAATATCCCAACGAAAGTAGTCTAATTATCCAAATTGTTGTGCGTCATTCTGTAACTAGATATCATTCCAAATTTGAGCACATTATTCCTCACCACATGCTAACCGGCTAGCCAACATATTAACGGCTAAGCTAGGGACACCGGGAGATAGTGCCACAAAAGTAACCCTTTAAAACAGACAGTCAGTTCCCTTGTTGACTGAGAAATATATCAATAAATGTGCTGCCATTATACGTTCATGGTAATGAAAGAACACACAGTATATAGAGGTTAAAAAGCGGGATGTTTTGCCGAAATTATATGACATCTTCGTACCTCTTTCCTGTGTTCTTCACCCGGAAACACACGTTGGACACGTCAAAATAAATTCTGTATTAATGTAGAACCCTGACATTTTCTGAAGACAACTTTGTAATGAATTTGATATAAACCCATACATTTTATAAAAAAAAAAAAAAGAACTACAATGTAATGCTAGCAACCTGTTGGCAAATGATGCAGTGGGCATCTTTGAACTCATAAAAAAATTACCTTTAATATGAAATTAATTAAATTACGTATTTCCGTAAGTTTCGTTTTGTGGTCCAATAGGAGGTTGCCAGATTTGCCAACAAAATGTGATAACTTTGACGATAGGGCGGCAGTCTTATTTCTGCGTACTTTTTCCACGGTGTTTGTTTCTCATTATATTACTATAACGTTCAGTAAGAAAAATATGAACCTTTCTGTTCATTTTCCACGCGGACCCCTCAACTGATGGCAAAAACGTTGCTCCTCAGTTTATTACTAATATGGCTAATCATTATGATTTTGTCCAGTAAGGATAAAATAAACAGAAAAAAATAAAAAATAATAATTAAACAAGTCAGTTAACAGTCCTGTTCAATCGTAAAAGTTTAAATGTAGCTTAATAATAATAATAAAAACTTAAAGCTATGTAGCCTCGATTAATGACTATTTACACCTGTGCCCTTCCAGTTGTGACAAAAAGGGTCTCATGTAATTAATGTCATTCGACTTTCACATTAAAAAAAATACTCTTGAACTTACCTCAAACCAATATAACTAGGCATCAAGGCTTCATCAATTATAGTTAAATTTGCAAACAAATAATAAATAAATCATAATTTAGTTCTAAGAACAAAATTTGAATTTGCATCTCAGCAAAAAAGGGAAAATATATCTTGTTCTTAAAACCAAAAACAAAGAAACACCACTATTTTATTTTTTTTAAAACACACAAACCAAGAAGAAATTGAAGATTTTAATTCACTGTTAAATTATTGTTAGAGACCATTTAATAATGTACACGTACAAACTGACCTGTCAATCAATATTAGCAGGATTTATCAAAGGAAAGTCAAATATTGACCAAGAAAATGTTTCGAGTCACTCATCAACATGCATACATTATGTAAGGTACCCCCCCTTTTTTTAATTGTACAAAAATATTGACATTTACAAACAGTATTGAGAATGTAACAAGTCAAATAAATTGTGCCATGCTTGCCATATTGCTGCATATAACAGGATCTTATTCCAAAATCATCTACACTCCAAAATACTAGAATTAAAGTCCCACGATAGCTGAAGACATTGGAGCTTATAAAGCCTCTGGCATATCTACTAACACGAACCATTGGCACCAATTAAGCAGATGGCTTGTTTTATTCCTAAGTAGGTAGTGATATGAAAGTCTTCTGCTAGTGGTGTGTTCAGTTTCATTCATCATAGTGAAGAGAAGAAAGGAACTTATCCACATCCAAATCATGAGGAAAACAATCAACAAGTTTCTTCTTTTCCTGTAAAACAGATGAAAGTAATACAGTTAGATAATAAAATAAGCAGGTAAACATTAACCTTCATTAAGTGGCAGGAATGAGGACATCTGGACCTAAACACAAATCATTATTACTTTGGGGAGAAAAAAAGGAGGTACTGGTACAGTATTAAAGTTCATCTAATTAAACTGCCACAGCTTGTTACAGTCGACTGTAGCAATGTACGACCATCACACACCACAAAACCATTTCAGGTCATCTTAGACAATCTACAACAGGACCTACACAGGCAAACAAATTAATACAAAACAGGAAACGTAAATACAAATTATGAAAATGACTCCAAAAAATATTGTATCCTCTTCTGTAGATTTTAATCTATATTTTGGCATAGTAAAATCGCCAAAATATATTTTGAGACATTTCCAATTAATTTTGAAACTTCCCTTTAACATTTTAAAACTCCCTAATACATAACGGATAACTGGAAGGCAAATGTTTATGTTGTATTTACCTTGTCTTTCTTTCTGCTGGACTGTTTAGACTCTCTCTTTGCAGGAGGGCTGCCTGTGGGAGAAGGCTGTTTGCGTTTCTTAGAGTTCTTTGAGCTTGAGGGTGACTTTTCTCCTACTTCCTCCTGGCGTAAGCTGTCCTTCAGTGGAGTGCCTGTCCTGGCGATGGCAGCACGTGAAAGAATCATGAGGGTATGTGCAGCCATATTAATGCTGTTTTCACTCCCAGCTTCACTGGCTGGACTGCAGGTTGGTATGTCTGGGGTATTGGGGGGTTTTAGATGCTTGGGAGTTCCCTCTCCATCTTTGCCCTTTGTCTTTCGGGAAGGAGTCCTAGGAGAAGGTGCCTCATTAGTATAACCAGTCCCAGGAATATTATGGTCTGAACTACCAGCTCTAGTCTTTTTTACTGGTGTGGAAGGAGAGTTGAGTCCTTGAATGTTCTGAAGCATCTCAGCTGCCTGTTTGGCCAGGGAGCTGGTCTTTGATGGGGCCTTCACAGTCTTGGGCTGGGTATTAGATGTCAGCTGTGTGACAGCTGGTGGACTAAAGTCTCTTGATGCAGAGGACGAAGGTGTTGGTGACTGCTGCTGCTGTTCTTGCATGCTACCCTGCATTTCATTCTCCTTGTTAGCTGTGACATTAGGGATCTCCTGAGAGGAAGTCCTCTTCTCTGCTCGTCCCTCATGTGACTTCAAAGGATCCTTCTCTGCAGGTTCTTTCCTGCTGCTTTCCTCTTTGTCCTTTCCGCTTCCCAATTTCAGCGCAGAATCAGACGACAATGATGTGGTGCTAAAAATATCATTTGTTTCATCGCTTTTATTTTGTTTTCTGTTAGGTTTTAAACCTTCTTCCAGTTCTGCTTTCTTTGCAGCTTCAGGCTGTGAAACGCTGTTAGTATTGCCAATTTGAAACTCCTTGTTATAAATGTTATGTTCCTGTTTACGAGAGTTCTTCTTAACAGGTTCTTTCAGCTGTGTATGTAAAGGAACTGACTCCCTCAATGAGCCTCCTACAGTCTGAGAATCTGATGAACATCTGACAGGCTCTATCCTCCTCTTGGGTTTGTTGCCAGCCAAGATAGTTGGTTTTGTTCGAGTGACTGGATGTCTCTTATCTTCTTCGGACTGTTGGATAGATTTTGATCTGGATGTATTTGCAACAATGGGTGCCATGGTCTCAGTTGTTTTAGCAGTATGTGATTGAACTTCTGATGAGGAGTCAAAAGATAAAATTCTTCTGTGACTGGAGCCATTTGCTGCATCTTTCTGTTCTGTGTTTTCAAGCTGGATCACTTTACCAGTCTGACTCTTCTCAGTGCCTGGAATTTAGAAAAACAAATGTCAGACAAGTGAGACAGTCAAATGAAAACATTAACCATGTGGTTATTCTTCACTAAGATTAAATAACCATGAGATATGTTTAGCAAGCACTACTGGTGCACTACAGGTTAACCTATAACTTACCAGAAGTTGCCGACGGTTTAGTTCTTACGGACATGGATTTGGGCTGTTGTACTGGCACAGGGTTTGACATGTCAACAAGCTGTAAATACAAGACCACAAATCTTACTTCACTTATTATGGACCAAAGTATCACAAAGTCCATGATCAGATGTCTTTAATTTATTGAGATAATATAGTTTTATCTCAGCCACTTAAAGAAAAAGAAATAGTTTTACCTGATTGGACACCACCTGGACATTCCCTACAGTATTCTGCCCCAGAACAGAAACAGGGAGCAACACAGGCTTTATAGGGGACGGTAAGATGAGTGCTGTCCCTGTACACAAAGAACAATCTTATTTACACCAACACTTAAAAGGTTACAGTGATGTGCTTAACAGAGAAGACATTCAGATTTCTATTAAACCAGAGACGGCATGCTATATGCAACGTAGAACGCACCAAATGGTTAAACCTCTGGACATAATTTCATACATAAAGTATAAAAAAGAAATCCTTCATCTATGGTAAACATAACTAGTCACTTCCAAGATACTTTATTTGCCACATGACAGTGAAGATACATGCTAGTGTCTGTTATTTCAATCCCCCTTTCCAGTTTCAGTAAATGGGAACATTAATATAAATAGATTTATGTAATACTTTGATAATTTGTAAAAATAAATTTAAAAAAGCAGTTTCATCTTGATAAACACTGTTCTTTTACATACTAAAAGGTGCATGACAGTATCAGTCAGGAAATGTGAGCAAGCAAAGTTTTTCCTGTTTTTTATCCTGTGACTGCAAACTTCTGCTAAAAAGGTACTATTCTATTTCAAATTGCAAACCCATGTGAAAACAATAAGGGACCATCTGTGCATTATGTAATGCTTCCAAGAAACAGATATTCACACAAGCAAATGTTCATAAATTCTCAGAAGTAATATTTCCTATTCTATGTGGGGTGGGGACAAAAAATAAAAAAATTGTGTCCATTAAAAGATACTGTTGTTTTTTGTCTCTCACCTGTGTTATAGCATTGGGAGGGAGTTGGCGCAGTCACAGACCACTGGTTGGTGGGTAAAGGTTGCCCCTGTGATACACCAGCAGGTAGCAGCACCTGTCTGGCTGCAACGTCTGTAGTTGGAGTCACAAGAAAATAGTTTGTAGTGGAACCTTGGAGGCCAGGGTTGGGTGCGTCCACAGGCAGCTGAATTATATATCTTTGCTGAGCCTGTGATGTCCCAGTTAATGGTGATGCTATTACTGCTCCCGTAGCCTCAGAGCTTTGTAAACAACTAACTGCCTGTGCTGCCTCATCAAAGTTGGCCTTTGGAGTGCCAGGACCTCCAGGGGACTTGGCTGGAGAGGAAAGGTAGATGGTGGGTATCTTGTCTCCAGATATGCTTGAAATTGCCTGATTCAAGGCTGTGTCGCTGGAAGAATCCATCTCCTGGCTATCACTTATAATGATGTTCAGTGACATTATATTGCTGGGGTCTCCAGCAGCCTTGCTTGGGGTAGTGGGGTTGGTAATGGAAGGACTGAGAGTTGTTGTAACCTGGCCATGAGAGTTGAAGGATGCAGGTGAGGAAAGTGTAGATGAGGTTTCTGTGGCTGAAAAGGTTGCAGATGTTGAAGCAGTTGAGGGTGAACCAGCTGTAGGAATGGAAGCTAATGAGAGGGAGGCAGGTGCTAGTGTAGCACCTACAGAAACGGATGGTACTGAGAGAGTAGAAACGGGTAAAGCTACTTCTCCACTGCTTGAAACAGATGCATGGGGTAAAATAGCATGGCCATTCAGCTGAATTTCCACAGGAGACAAAAGTACAGTCTGATCACTGAGAGCTGAAGGAGAGGTTGTAACAGGTTGCTCAATAGATCCTTGTACTTGTTTATGGCTTTGGTTTTTGTCCACATTTAACACTGATGCATCTTCAGGGACAGCAAATGCAGTAGAGTCTTTTGATAAGAGGACTGTGGTTGATTTACTGAAGGTGGCTGAGGGGGAGATGCTGTCCATGGTGGGCACCTGAGAGGACAAGGTGTCTATAGGTGGGGGAGGTGTATTCAGTGGTTCATCAATATCCATTAGTGTTACACTAAAGCTGTTATTTGAGAACGAGGATTTTTCTTTTCTTTTGGATTCCACTGCAGCAGAAGAGGAAACTCTCTGCTCCCCATGACTCACTAACAATCTGGCTGAGCTGTTCTCAATTCTGGATGACCTGCCACTGGAGTCTATAATAGTTTTCTTTAACAAAGTGGGAGCAGCTGACTTCCTGGTTTTACGCTCTTGTACAGCTCTCGTTCTCAGTGTTGTCGATGTTGGCTCAGGAACATTTGAATCTCTGTGTGAAGCACCTGAAAATAAATAAATAAAAACAAACAGCATTAAGCACAGAGTATGTCTCCATTAGTGTACTTTAGGCAGTAGCAGCAGCAAAAAACAAAAACAAAAAAAAAAACAGCTACCCAGTTGAGAGATATTACCAGGCACATCCATTTTAATAGCATTAACATGTCAGTATAGTTGTTTGTTTCGAACAATTAAGCATCCTGGATGGATCGTTCTGGATTACAGAACAAAAAGATAAACACCATGACCACTACGGGTGGGATGAAAGTTGTTTTTTAGATGCATCATGATGCGGACTTGGAAGATTCTGAATCAATGTACAAAAATTTTTAAAAAATGTATTCTTTAACTGTTAATCAATAACATAATGTTGAGGAACGCAAAAGGCATAACTCGAAAATACTGAAGTGCAGCGCCTGGACCTCTGTGGTGTTACTTAACAAACAAGATGGTTGAGCATGATAGCCGACCAGCACCCTCTTCATTAAAAGCTGGCGTGTGGAACTACTTTGGATTCTGTGGTTGGCTTTGTTTGCTCGGAAAGTCTGGTACGTTTGGGGAGGTGGGGATGAACTAGCAAAGTCTGATGCGCATCAAAGAAGCCAACACTTGTCCACATACAAACGTAGCTATAGGTTAGCTTTAAGTGAACCAAATACAGGGAATGGACTACAACACAAAAAGGTCATTATAGGTTCAACGCAGGACATTGTGGGTAAACGAAAACAAAACAAACACATGTATCAGATGACAAGTAGCTCTTGCTGGGAAAAACAGCTTATGGTCAGATGTGGTATAACAGGGTAAAAGTTTTAAAAATATGATCAACTCAAGACCACTAGGATCTGATGCATCTCCAATATGTTGCCCTTATGTGGTAGAAACAGACGTTGTCTTGCAGTAACCAACAGATGAAGGAGTTTTCTTCTTTGTTGGGTGTCACAACAAATATAAGAAACCATGTGACACATTTTCACTTGGGAAGTAGTAGTCAAGTAATCACACAGCGAAATAATAAAAATAAAAATAGATGCATCGATAATTGTTTTATAATCGCATTTCAGTCATCAGAATCACAATCAGATCAAATTGTGATGTGCCTGAAGATTCCCACCCCTAAAAACCACAGATCTTTGTGTGTAGTTTTGGCAACCCTCTAGTAATGGGCAATTCGACTTTATGGCATTATCAACCAAGTGTGTATATTTGAGAAATCACCCAGGGTTCATTCAAGTCAGAAGTTTTTTTTTTCCATTCTTGACAGGGATTTTAATTATCTCAGTCTCGTACCACACTCATTAATACCACGTGCAACACTGAGAACATCCTGCAGGAAAAGATGCCTAAATTGGATGTATCTGGAGTGAACCCAAGAGTTTGGATCCTATAAATCAACAGATCTTAGGATATGCCTGAACTTGTGTGAGATGACAGAGCTCAGCTCTGTGCAGTTCAAGACTGTAAGAATACCTGGATCATAACTTTCAAAGTTCCGAACTGCGGATGAAGGACCAGCACTGTCGTTCTCTTCCGGGCAACTGCTAATATCTCCATCCCCTGTTTCTCCATCAGTGAATTTGGTTTTATCTGAAATGTGACATTTTAAAAAGTCTATAATAAAATATATTTCAATTGTATAGTCATATAGAAAACTGTGACTCAGAAATGCTTTGCCTTAAAAAAAGATAAATAAATCAAATCAAAGCAGGTGATAGTTACGGTAATCAAAGAGGTCAAAGAGGGCCTGAAAAGCTGGGTCAGACTCTGTTTGTTCCAAAATGTCATGGATGGCGTCGTTACTCATGTGAATTTCCCCCTGAGAACACATGCCATGAAATGTCAGGTCATAGATATATGGGCATAGCTTGGTAAAATGCTAATGATGACACAAAAAGGTCATACTGTCATGATATTAGCATGTATTTATCTATTTAGTACCTGCAATCCAAGAATTTCATCTATAGATTGGTCTGCCTCCACTGTGCTAGATGAGGCTTTCGATGCTGGGGGGGCTGGCTCACTGTTATCCAAGATGAAACAGAAAGAAAACAACAGTCATTTTATGCTAAACTTGCACAATACATGATTCACCAGCAATGGCTTAATATACAGTACATGCTTAGGCAATGCAGACTTCCAACTTACTTGGCAAGTATTTTGTTAATGTTCTCCGCAAGCTTCTCTTGTAAAGACCTGTCCCCCAATATCTTGTCCCGTGCATTTTGTATCACAAGTTGCTGTGAAGATTAAGATGTTTTGTGAGGTCACAAAATAAATCAGGAATACCTAATACTTTGAAATAAAGTACATGTAATTTCCAGTACAATCAAGTTCCAGTTTTCCCTTTTGCTTCCATAGACAAAACAAGGTACTTGCAAAAATTCCCAGGTAACCTGCACCTGACTATTAGAGCTGTTGACCTCGCCACATAAATTCCATCAGATTAAAGTAGTGTAAGAACCGGATAAAATTCTTTAAAAGACTTTATCTGGAAACATTAAAAATGCTTTGTCTAGTCTGGCAACTTAAGGCAATTCTGCACCGATTTGCTGCACGGGGAAAAATTGACAGGCAAAAACGCTTACCTATCAAAAATTTCATACCGGTAAAGAAACTAAACAGCAGCAAAATACTTACAGGAAAGTTCTCATCAACAGCCTCCTCAGGTTGAGGTTCTGCATTGAGACTACTGACTGTAGTGGTGGATCTGGGAGGGCCACAAGGCCCACTCAAAGCCCCACTTCTCTTTCTGGGAGTTTCCCTGAATGCAACAGAAGGATTATATATTATATTTGTACAGGTAAAAGAGAGAAAAACAATAAAAGCATGACAAAAGTGAAACCTCATATCAAGGCACCACAAAGTGAAGATTTTACAGACAATGTTTTCCTTCAATAAACTGGAATCTAAAATTAAACTTAACCCTTTTTATAAAAAGGTATTCTTGTTGTGCACAGATTTCTAAATCAAGTTTCTGACAAAGCTACAATTACAACAGCTGTGATGTTTCTTCGATCACTTGTTAATGTATGGAAAAAGGTCCTGACTGGCACCTCTAAAGAGAGCCCATCTGCATCTATTACTGTGTACTTCTCAAACAATTTTTCAAACAGAATATGTATTTAGCAATTTCTCAGTAAGTATGGTCAACAATACAGACACAAAAATATCAACAATCCTTACCACTTCCGTCGACCAGGAGATGTTGGGCCTGAACTTAGCCGATGCTCCGTAACTAAGACCTGTACAGGCGAATCCCCTGTAAAATAAACAAAAAAACAAATCAAGTTACATATTATTCAAAAGCTATTTAAGTAACTTCTAAAAGCAAATGAAAAATGCGGTTGGCTTCAGCAAGTAAACTTTTTTGAATCATTAAAATAAATTACTAACTGCCACAATATTTTATATGTGCAAATAAAAGACCTCTGTTCAAATGCATTGTAAAGAACAAACATGCTACTTAGCATGTGATAATATTAGAACAAAACTGCTTTCTCAATTGAATCAGAAGTTTGACACTGACTGGGCGTATTTAGTAATCGGCTGCCATCATGGATTAGCTGCTGGGCACCACTACTGGAAGCTGGTCTGGTGTAGCACACAGGAGTGGAATGGCCCAGCATGCTGTGGGAGGTATGTGCAGGGCTGATGATGGAGCTTGTTTCAGAAACAGATGAGCAGATGACACCACTGGCAGAAGCAACAGTTAGGACCCGCTGCCTCGCCATGTTTGCCATCCCAATGCGTGAACGTGCTGCAATGAACAGAGGCTGATAAATACATGGCTTACAAATAGTGTAAATCCTGAGTAAACAAAACACAATAGTAAGATTTCATTGTTTTATAACTGTGATGATAAATCAATACTAGTCATCTGTACAATATGGCACTGGCCATTATTAATACAGCCGATTTTTTAAGTGTTTATGTAATACTGGAAATTTATTTACATCAACTGAGATTTAGAAGGACTAGCACTATACTTGAATTTAAAACAACTCCATATCATATGTGTACTGCACAGACATGCATCATCATAAAATATCTATTCATTTCTATTCACAAGAAAAACAGCAGGATGACTTGAATGAGCTGAGGATGAAGTCATGCTCCACACCGTTACTGTCCTAGTAACGGGTGCAACTGATTGTATCTGTGGAGGTATGAAGACTTAGCCTGGGTGCCAGCCGAACGTAGTCCCGCCCAAAACATTTGTGGTCTGGAAGTTCACATTCTGACTAGAATTGAGTATGGCTACGTCAGGCTAATGAAGACTACCATGCAGGGAAAAGTTTGTGATTCTTCTTCAATAAAGCTCGTTTCTTTTAAATGATTAAAACGGACCTTGATTTATTCATTTTTCTTGATTCACCTTTTTTCTTTTAGTATAACTCCCATTCCTGTATCCGTTTACGATTATCTTTTTTTTCTGTAAAATAAAATAAAAGAGAAACTAAAAGCAAACTCACTTCTTTGACTTGCTGAAATGGCAGGGGAATTCTGCAAAGATCTAAATTAACATACAAAATAATAACAGCACAATATGAATAAAGGTTGAGAGAGGTTTCAGTGTAAAATTTCAAGAGATTTAGAGAATGAAGCTTGATATTAATTACTTAATTTGGTTGAGTGTAAAATCCAGCTTCTTCCACAAAGAGTTCATAACAAGAGGAACTTCATGAGATGACTCTGTTGAAGAGAAAATAGAGTTTTACTAGTACCATAGGCAGGGGACATAAATGATAAACAGATTATAAATAGTAGATAGCCATTCCTACCTTTTGCTCTGGCAGCCACATACTCATTTAAAATAGTTGTCAGGCCCTTCCCAAATATAGACTGTGCATGGTTATAGAAGACAATGAGTTAGTTAATATCTTGATGCACATAACATGTACTTGGCTGTTTCAGACTCGATATGTCGGAGCAAATGTCTAACTTACAAAAACACAAGCAGGAATAGTCCCATCTCCTATAGTATGATCGGCATACTCCTTTAAATTTGGGCTCTCGTGAATGAAAGCTTGGCTTGTGCTTGACATTCCCTCTTCTTGTAGGTAACCTGAGGAGTGAAGTAAAAAAAGAAGCAGCTGTAACTGAGAGATACATTGTTGTGCAAAAAGAAAAAGCAGCAAATTAGCTGCTGCAACGAAATACTGACTAATCTCTGCTTTAAGCCGCTCAGTTATCACTTCAGTGTCGCTGTTGGCTAAAGCTACAGCTTTGCTACGTCCGATTTGACTTACCCAAAACCAGTCGGGCGACGTCAGAAGGGAGCAACATGACAGCTAAGCGATTAAGAAAAACTTATCCTTAACTGTGAAGAATTTGCTACATGTTTTGGAGAACTCCCCACTCAGTCGTCTAATAGCATAAAATCAAAACGCCAATGGTGTTATTGTTAAGGCGACGTCCTGAGAATACTACTACCTTCTCAAAAGGCGGGGAACTCAAGCACGTACAACCCGGAAGTATCACAGTCATTGACTTTGGTAACTTCGGTAATTGTAGTCCAATTCCAAACGGAAACCGTCATGATAGCCACAAATATTCCACATAGATGTACATATTGAACTTTTATATTATAATACACGTGTCACTGTAACACAATTAGATAAGGAAGATTTAAACGTTGACAATTGCCTCATATATGGAGTCAACGCTCATGAGCCACGCACTCGATACTTGTCATGACCCGGAAGTAATATGCTGCTCTCGTCACTTCTTCTGGGGCGGGAACATGCTGCATGTACGTGCGCGTGTGTGTGCATGTAGCTAAACTCACGTCAAGATGGCAAAGTTATCATGGCACAGTAGCACCTCAGCTAATATCTGCACCTACATATGTTTGACAGCGTCATAACTACAATCAANACAGTCGTGTGAGGTCAGTGAACGGACTGGGAACAAATTGCTGTTTGAACGAATTCTTGTGAGTCAAGTTCAAATCTTGTTTGGGAAAACGTCGTTTGTTTGCATGGCTAGACATTACAGGTTTTTTCCTTAATGCACCGACTCTGTTAGAGCTGCCATGTAAAAGGAAGTGATTACCCATATTAAGTATGGAGTGGAAGAATAGCATCCTGTTGTCTAAATAGTGTTGATCCTGCAAAGGAAATGATGACACAGTGGTATCTAATCCAGATCAAGAATAACTAACCTTATCTAGAATTGCATATCTACAATAGAATAATAGGTCTGCATGAAAGATGATAACGTTATGCTAAAATTTCCCCCCTCCTCTCAAGGTGTCGACAAATGAATGATACTTGATTCATCCTGGTGTCCCTTGCGCTGATTTTTCTTTCTCAATGATCCACATGCCACTTATTGATCTTCTGCATAACACAATACTTGTGGGTGTGGTACAAGCCTTCTCCCCTGTGATATATACAGTCATGGAAAAACTTATTAGACCACCCTTGTTTTCTTCAATTTTCTTGTTAATTTTAATGCCTGGTACCACTAAAGGTGCATTTGTTTGGACAAATCTAATGGCCCTCATCTCATGGGGTAGAAAGACGTTTCCTGCCTCGACCAGCTAGAAATTTGGTAGTACCATGTTCGGCTTGTTTTCTTTTTTTGGTGTAATGAACGGCTGTCTTGGAGATCTTTAGTTTTTTGGCTACC
>JAPMNP010671637.1:0-26986 GCA_029874935.1 Atherina boyeri | reverse complement strand
GATTGCGAGAAAAAAAAGTTTAATTTGAGAAGAGAACCATAAAATGTTTAAGCTGCTCCCGTACTTAACTGAAATCCACCATACAAATCCAGGTTCGCAGACAACCTGACATGGGTTTGATTACAGACGGAAGCGTAATTAGCTACTTAAGTTATCCTCTGGCAGGTTTGGTGGTGAGCATCGCCACCATCCTTTTTCTGCTATTTTAGCATAACCAAAGACACCTTTAAATCCCCCAGGAGAATCTTTCTACTCTGGTTTCAGCACAAAACAATTTAAAAACATTTACATGCAATTACTCCATGAGAATCTTTGTTGTACTCCGACTCGTGCAGGAGTTAATGTGCAATAAAACATTTTCATGACAAATCTATGATATGATACAGAGCGTATTTAGGAAGAACTCCCTAGTTTGATGCCAGAATAAATAAAACATTTAAGCAAAAACATCATAACTTCCAATAAAAGAAATCCTCTTTTTAACATATTTTTTAATAAATGTTTAATCTTCTAAAACACACAAACCTTACACAGAGCTCCCTAATGCCACTGTCCACCCCCACCCCCGGTAGACAACCTGGAGACAAGTCTGAGCAGAAATCAAACTTGAATGATGGACAACTTTACAACACAATGACCTCTGTCACTAAGTTCTTGCCCTAAATCAATGCTGGCGATAACGGCCCTGCGCCAGCGCTCACCTTGGTATGTTCACCAGCAGACCTTATCTATGGCAGGAGGAAGTATGCGTAATAACTAAAGACAAGCTACAACAAAACCGCTAACCCCACCTTGTCAAACATAATTTACAATGTATATCACCCCCCACCCCTCTGCTGCTGTTAAACAGTAATTATGAGAACCAAAGGGAATTGGCACAGCAAGTTTGGAAGATTAACCTGTTACATGTTGGTGGAAGTGCTTTTCTAATTTTCTTTGTACAAATGGAGCTCGTATTTTATATAAAAAAAAAATATTAAAAGACCAAGAACTGATAAACTCAGCTGCTTTTGCTATGGTACACACATTCGGTTTCAAAAGTCCATATAAGATCTTTACATTTTAAGACTGCCAAGTCAGTGTGGAGCAGCCAAACTTTCAGTGATGCACACAGAGAGAGGTCAAAGGTTGAAGTTGAAAGAAGGGCTGACAGGAAGTAGAGGCAAAAACTTTATAAAGATTACAGCCCTGAGAACTCAAGACCTTTTCGTAGTTTTTCATTTGACTATATATGACAAAGTGTGAGAGTGTGACATAGAGAAAGAGACACAAAGAGCAAGGCACAAGAAAGAGTGTGCTTCCAGGCAGTCAAAATGAAGAGAGACCAAACATGACATCAAACTTTGCAATTAGTTGACCCCTTTCTCTTAAGAGTCACAGTTTGAACAGGCCTTACTTTAAAACTCTGATTAAAACATGTTTGCTTTCTCATTCAAAATGACATTTGACAAGGTTAGCAATATTTCAACTAACTGCAAAAACATTCTTATAGACGTAATCCTTTTTTTCCATCACTTTGGAGAGGCGCAGGTAACCTCAGAGTGAGTTTCCCATGAACTCTGTGCTTGAAAATAAAACGACTGGTGGGGGGGTTGGGGGTAGTTCAAAGTTTCTCTCAAGTGTGTTTTGTTTCACCCAGGCAGTGGAGGCTAAATGTTTTCTGATCATTATTCAGAGTATTCATCTCCTTTTCTAATTCAAACCACAGCCCATTTTCTAACCAAAGCTGGTACTCAAGTGGGTGAAGATTGTCTGCAGTTCTGGGGATAACGTTCCATACACTATTAAACCCCCTCATCACCAGATTAGGAGAGGTCTTTTGTTCAATGTGCCCAATGGAAAAGATATACAAAAAGTACATAAGATTGTATTTAATTAATATATGACAGTATACAAATATCCAATATCTCATACTATGATGATGTGACAACCTTTACTTGGTATTAATATTCTATAATACAAAAACCACAAAAAGTCAGTCGGCTTTTTGTATTTAAGTTTTTCTGTTAGAAAGTCATCAGTCCATATAAAACAGGCTAAATAACAGCAAAGAAAAAATGGAAATGGAGCAGGAACAGTCAGGCCAAAACTCTGTCTGAAGCTAATATAGTTTTCACATCCATTCCAGTGGCAGGAGAAGAGAATGTGAAGTGTCGGATCGGACAGTGAGCCAGCCCAGGCTTAGCTGCAGCTGCGCCCAAATGGAAGTGGCACTTTTTATCAGAGGCCTTTCACCAGACAGCTCTATTCTGCCCATCCCCTCGTAACCTTCATGACACACAGACACCCCTTACAAAAAATAAGAGTGGTCATTTAATGTGCACAACCATCATCGAAGAGACAGATTCTGGGTTTAACATTGCAGAGGATTCATGGTGTGAACGTGCCAGCTGATACAGATGTCACTCAAAATGAAAACAAAAAAAAACATTTTTCCGGCATCTCTGAGCCGGCTACTCAAAAGGGGCAGTCAAAGCCTTAAATTCTGAAGAGTTTATATTTCACTTGCTGAGAAATGTATTCGTCTGTTATCTTACATCAGTCTTAAAGAAAAGTGTTGGGTTGACTCAGTTTCAACTTTATGCTCTTGATGAAACACTACATCGACAGCAGACAGTTGGAATTTGGATCATTAATTACTTTAACTCTTTCAGCCCTTGTCACAAAGTTTACCTCCAAAAGTAATTAAAAACATATAACAGAAACAAATGAATAAGCTTTATCAAAACAAGTAAGTAGAAAAAAACTGTTTTACTCAAAGAATTGCAAAAGGACTTAATGGCTCAATACATTTTTTTCTTCTAATAGTTTAGAGACCTGACAGAGTTTATGGAGACAAATCTCTTGACCTAATGGATCTTGTATATTAACCCCCAGAACTGATGAGCAGAATCAGAAGGTCACAACTTGGACACAGGCTCCTCATGTGTCTTTGATTACACAGTCCCACTAAAGGATAGGCAGGCAGATATTTTTAAGCTATCAGGCAATCAGACTGCCGAGAGACGTGAAACTCAAACCAGAGACAGGGGAGGGAGAGGCCTCCCTGGGAACAAAGATGCTGGGGGGAAGGTCCTAGACGAAGCTCTTAAACAAATGCCAAGCCAGGTAGAAAACTGAGATGTGCTTGTGTCTCTTTCTGGCAATAATACAGTTAAGTGATTTAATATGGGTGAATGAAACAAAATTTATTGAAAGCAGTACCTCTTCATCTGTATTTAAATTAACTGTGGTACTTTGATTAAAATTACTTCTCTGACTTTAAAGAATGACATCATGTAAGTCTTTAATACCAAAACTAAAAACACTATATAAATATCAACATTATTTGATTTTGATGTCATATGACAAGCAGTAAAACACAGACTTGCCTTCTTAACCAACACTTAGAATAATGGGTTGCAAAACAAACCCAAAAAAAATACAAACAAAAAACCCCTTCATAGCTGCTTTTGACATGGTCAATTTGCATTTATCCACTGTTTCTAAGAGGTTATATAGGTTACAAGCAAAATTATATTTAGACAAATTATGTTAATGATCTATTCAATAAATACGTGCAAAAATAAAACAAAAAGCCATTAGATGAAAAACAAAAAGGAGAAAAGCTAAACAACAGCCTAAAATCAGTAGGCGAAAAGGAAGTAAGCATGAGTGGGGGAAAAGAAAAACAACAACAAAAAACACAAGGTTATGTGAGGGACAGTGGACCTATAAAAAGAAGCCTACTGTCTAGGTTATCTATAAGGAACCACTTATCACAAGCAACCAGCTCCACATTGTGACTGATGGGCCTCCACTGACCATGAGTAGCAGCACATTATCTGGTACACACAGAGCTGCTCTTTGAACACAAAGGCAGAAATATGAAGCATTGTTTCCTTGGCTTCGGTAAAAATATTCTATTTATTTTTGGTCTGAAGTATAAAAGCGTGTTTATTGCTTTTTGTGCCCACAAGCATACAGACCTTGCTAACATATAAACCAAAGCTAAGATAAACTGACTGAAATGATCCATTAAATTCTAGCTTATACAAATCAATGCATGTTTCTAAAACAAAGCGGGTCTTACATTTATTTACCGGACTATATTAACCCAGAATAACCTACAGCGTATATTGGGAAATGATACTCACAGAAGGGCTACATTTAAATCAGCAAAATCAATAATTCAGACCATCACCCCAACCACAAAAATAAAGCAGCAGCAATCTCCTCAAAAGGATGTTAAACACTCGCCGTGTCATGAAGTCACACATCCAGAAGTAAAATACGCACTACTCCTTTATACATATGTAACACTGTAACTGTAAAATTTAAGCTCTATCCCTCTACAAAATACCATTCCAAGTTTCAAGACCATGCATCAGCTTTGATCTTATTTTCCACAAGAAAACTAATTCAATTTTTTGCAACACATTTTTTATTAATTCTCTTTGACAAGAAACTGTAATCATGTCTGAATGCTTTTGTGAAACCTTGGGACGACACTGGAAGAGTTACCCGATACTGTAACTCCTGGCCTCCACCATCAACCCTAGCAGTAAAGTTAAGGCACAAATAAGCCCTTCGGGTAGACTGCATTGAGATTCTTTTGAAGCAGAGTTGGATGAAATAAAATGCTTAAAAATAAAAACTCTTTTTACCTTAACCATGAATTTCCATCTCTAATCTCTAACCATTTGCCATTGAGCTTCAAATACAATACTGATGCACAAAAATGAAATGGAAGTACAACAGAGAAAGGTCTGTGTGAAACATTGTGCAGATCAGTAATAAATGTATAGCATCTTGCATGGCAGCTGGTGTAGTAATGCCCCTCCTTTCCTAATATAAGCATTTATGTGTTACGGATGTGTGTTAAGGATACACGTGCAAAATGTGATGATGTATGTTGCCAGATGTGAAACATGGACATCATCACCACCATACAGGGCGGCTGTAGCTCAGGGGAAGAGCAGTCGGTAGTTCGATTCCAGGCTTCCCCACTACATGCCGAAGTGTCCTCGGGCAAGACACTGAACCCCACACTGCCCCCCGATGTGTCTATCGGGGTATGAATGTGTGTGGGTATGAATGTGAATGGGTGAATGTGATACAATGTAGTGACATGTAGTGTGTAAAGCGCTTTGGATAAAAGCGCTATACAAGTACAGGCCATTTACCATTTACCATTCACAGGGAAATACTAACTAAATTTTGACATGATACTGTTGGACAGTGGTGGGGAACTCTGGTCCAAGACGGCCGCAGTCCTGCAATTTTTTAATGTTTCCTTGCTCCAACATTCCAATCAAATGGATCACAGCCTATCCATATCTGCACAGTGACTCATTAATTCCAATCAGATACAGGGAAGCAGGGAAACAGAAAATTTGCAGGATGAGGGACAAAGTTCCCCATCACTGCTGCAGAAGATACTTCCTTACAGAGACGAAGAAAGTGAGTATGGGAAATTTAGTCATTGTACAATCTTTAAGCATCTACTGTATACTGAAACACTTTGCGCTGTTGTCCAATTTAACACATTCTGTCCTGAAATTGGTTGGTAAATTCATATATGATCAAATACATGACATATATGAACAAATAATTCTTACAACCAAATTCCCACTATGTCCATAGGGGGATGATCAGCAGCAGAACTGTACAGACCTGTGTGTGATGTACAGCAATGGGTTCAAAAACCATTTGTCTCCAAGTCAAGGAAATATTACTGCAGGTTTAACACCACATTGAGGTTAATATAGACCAGAATGTCTTTTAGAGGTCAGAGAGCCATTGAAATTCTCGTGTTGGACTGCCTCCTACAAAAAGCCTTTCTATTCCATGCCCATTCCTTGCCATGTTTTTGATAAATGCTGCTGACTTCTCTCTGGAATAAAACCCAGAAGGTCAATGTAGAGGAAAAAAGGGGGAAAAGGCAGAGAGACTGAGAAAATGAGGGGGGAAAGTGTGTCTCTGCAACTCTGATGACATACATCGTGAAAGCTGACAAAAAAATGTATGTTCATCTTTAAAAAGTTCCATGGCAAAACAGGAATTCACAAAGTAGACATGCTTGCACCTCATTTTACTTGAGGCTTTCCTCTCCATCTCACAATGTCACAGGCAACAGAAAGGCGGGGGGGCGGGGGTTTATATCGCTGGGGTGCCGCCGTCTGTCCTGCTCCTCGCTTATACACGCAGCTGCCATGTCAAAGCTGCTCTTACACTCAATGGTAAATGACAAATTTGGATAATGCACACATACAATCCGACTAAAATAAATAGGAGACATGGAGGCTTAACCTGAGCTAAATCCCGAGGCTGCTGCAGACCTGAGAGTGCGGATTACACCCCAGACGCCTTAAACAATGCACCCAAATGTGCATCCTTAAAAGCATGAAATCCTTGAAGCATCAGAGCTGGCTTGTCATTTGCCATTAATATTCCAAGTTGCTTGTGCTTTGGGGGCCAGCATTGCACTTCTGTATGCTGCTGTGCCCTAAAACAAACACTTGCAAAGCCCTAAAGGAGCCACCACTGTGCATAGCTATTTTTCTAGTTGAGGAATATTCTATGGGAGGATGTCATTACAAAGGAAACAATAAAAGAAGCCACGTTCCTACACTGCATGGGGCATTCATTACTATAAATAGGCGGAAGACTATGTCAGGGGCAATCACGCTTTACTAGGAAAATGTTATGTTTTTGAGAAACAAGAGGAATTAGTACAAATGGAATCTATATTACGTACGTAAGACTCAAAAGAAATAAAATGCTAAATAATGATAATTAAAAAAAAACAAAAAACAACTCAACAGCACAAAGGTGCAAGCTATTTCGTGATATCAAATATATATCTAGTAAGTGAACAACCAATCCAGATACAAAAATCATAGTAACCATGATTTTTGTGAGCATGAGCTTTTCTCTATAGGCAACTACTTTTATGGAAATGTTCTTTGTTATGCACATCTCTGACAGGAACCTGAGGTAAAGCAAGGCAGGGCACAGGTCTTAGAGGTGTCACATTGTCACCCCAGAAGCGCCAGCACCTGTCCCCAGGGATGGCCCTGTAATGTCCAGCCACATTGTATCAGCAGCATCCACGGCCTGTGGGCACCCTCTCTCAGGTGACATCCCCTATCTGCTTTAGCTCTGTGATGTCTTTGCTGCTGAGGCTTTTAATACTTTTATTCTTCTACTGCATGACATGCGACCCTATAAGCTGACAGTTTTCAGGCACACAGACACACTACAGGAGTGTTGTGTCCACATAAAGGAAGAAAGATAGAACTTCTGATTGGTCAAATGACAGAGAAGAAAACTGCATCTCTGAGATGAAATAAGGAAATAAATATTTCGTTTTTCCTCAAAGTTACTGTAGAGGAATAGTCATATCAATTCAACAAGGGGTGTCTACAACACATTGTATCATTATGCTTTTCTAATTAAACATTTCTGTCATTGCTTTGTTGGAAGGCTCAGTAAAAATGATGGACATATCTATTTAAAAAGGGACAGACATGTACAATATCTTGAATCCAAAAATTAATTTGATGTTGCAAATTGATTGACGTTCTGAGACTACAACAGAATTACCCTGCAATTTCATCTGTAAAACCTACGGAACACAGTTCTTGATATAATTGGAAAAAGTTCACAAAGAACTGAGGGTGTCTAATTGCAATGGTGTCAACTAATATAAATCACCAAATAAATCAAATTTCTGTCCATTTATTAGACAATGTGTCAGAAAGCAGCTTAGTGATGTTACATGAACTGTGTGATGAGTGTTCAGAATTACGATTTCTTTATTGATAAAGCATTGCTTCCATTATGCTACATGATAGTGTGTAACAAAGGAGATGCAAGGACAGAGCTGAATTAAGATCATTACGGTTTGTGTTTTTGGAAGATGATAATATTCTACTAGTAATTACAGAATGGTATAAATTCATATTACAACAGGGTGAAGCTTTCAAAATGACTTAAACAAAAGAACCAGAAGACACACAATACGCGTCTCAACAAATTTCCAAGTGGTCATGTATAATGGCAAACCAAAAAACTCTTAACCCCCATTTCATATGAGGGAGAAATGAGGCATACTGTCCCATTATTTTGTTATAAATCATGTTTTGTGGATGGCTGACAGCTTTTTATCAGATCTAACCTTTTCAAGCCTCCATTAAGAGTGCTAACATTTTCAACTCTGACAGATTTGCCGTTTACGAATTGCACAGCTGATTTACTTTGGGAGGGGGTGAGTAGAAATCTGAGCTCATTTTCACACAGGCGGCCTGTTGTGTCTGCTTAGGTGGAATAGGGAAAATACGGAACCAAATTTACCCATTAAATGTGCCGTTGGGAGCAAAAAAGGAAAAGAAAAAAAAAGCTTTTCTGATTAATACCAATGACTCCCTCTAGTTACATAAACAATGAAAGGAAATTAAAGGCCAAAAAGAACATCAAAATTTGACAAGTTAATAATGGGTGGATTACATAGAAGGAATGCAGAGAAGATATGAAACAACCAAATACTGAACCAAAAAACACAAATTCGATACATTTAAATAGAACCACTGCAGTCAGTTTTGGCTGAACAGTAACAGCAAGTTCTGTGAAAGTAAATATGACGGATTGTGTGATGAAATTCTATTACTGGTCAGCAAAGTGTTTGTTGAAGTTTTCTCATTGGATAAAGCTACTTGAAGATTTTTCAGTTCCTTGATCATGGAGCCAAGATCATGAAGACATCGCGTTTTCACCACTTTTACGAGGAAGAAAATGCATTATCATGATGGTCCAATATTTACTTAACATCTGTTGAAGAAGGATCTCATGATTTTTCTATGACACATCAACAACCTACTTGTGAGTATAATCTGGGATGTTCTGATCTGAATTAAACCATCATTTTTTCAAATCTAGTTTATAGATAGATTTCTTTATACATTTGTATGAAATGATTTGTAATCAGTCAATAGTGTGTGGCAAAAGGCTGTAAATTCATTTATTTTCTTCTTTTTTTTTAAGTAACATATTTTTCATTTTTACTTTGACATTAAAAAGGGCAATGAACGACCAAACAACTGCTATTGGTTATTTGGCCAAATAATTTTCTCCAACACAGGGATCGGTATCAAGCCAAAATTTGACAATCACTGCACCCCTTTACAATATCAGTTGATATGATAAAATAAAGCAATGCCCATTTGATATTTAGTTTCTGTTGAAAAAAAAGAAAAGATAACTGGTAAGAGTGTATCTGAGGTACTGTGTTGATTAACAATATGGGTTAGAGAATCATCACAAGGTTGTCCAAAATATCCTGCAATACTAACCCATATGAAGCCGCGAATCAGGATTTAAAAAGTTTTAACACTGAATACATGCAGCATCCTCATAACAAACTGCTTTCTAATATTTGTAATGATCATATGTGGTACAACCATATACAAAGTTTTATTATCAGATGTTCATTTTGTGATTCAATATTTTTTTTCCAATACAACCTTTGATACATGCCGACTTGACTTTGAGAACAAGTTGCAGATGTACAACTCCATCTATATCAGCACAATCATCACATCTTTTACTAGGAACTCTACAGACTAATGACTATGTTGACAAAAATTGCAAGGCTACTTCTGTCAAAAACAGTCAAAACTTGCAATTAGCAGTCACCAAAAACAATAAAATTTATTTCTCTGCAAAACCATCTAAATTTTTTCAAGTGTATCAATAATAAGGACATCCACAATTCCAGGCCAAAAGCCGATTTTCTCAACTGCCACTCACAGCATTAGAAGGAAACTTGATAACCATAAATGATTTAAGTACGCTATAATAAAGGAGGGACAGTTAAGGTGATACCACACAGGAGTCCATATTTCATTACATGCTATGTTTAACCTTACCCACTTCTGCTAAAACACACAAGAGGCTCATTATGTGCTTAATATTCACAAGCAGGTGAATAATTTTTATGCAACTCTGATAGTTGGGTGAGATGGATCACTCAATTATCTGAACATCCGTCAGAGCAGAGGGCTCGCTGGCTCTGGAACGTCACCAGCTAAGATTGATGGCTTGGAGACACCAATAGCTGCTGCTTCACCATCTCATCCAGGCACTGGGCCTGAACGCTTGCCTGATTCTGCAGAAGACTGTTTTTCTCTCCATTCTTTTTTTTCTTGGGTGCATTGTAGGTGAAGCGTCATTACCCCTCACTCCACTGAAGAGGGGTTCATTATAGGGTTAGTGTGTTGGCAAGACTATTGTTTGGATGATAAATGCAGTTGGTGAGGGTTTTGGAGGGAAAATTAGTTATGTTTCTCTCTGTCTGTCTACAAAAACATGTCCTTACTCTGAAATGCTTGAGGGCAACTGAAGAACAATTAAAACAGGCAATGGGTGAAGCAGCTCAGTTAAAGCAAAGAGGGAATTCATGAAAAATAAGCAAATCACTGGAAATGTCAATGAGGGGCAAAGAGGTAATTACAAAGACTGGTGTGCAATTCCAAGGAAAATCAAAAAGAAAAACCAAAGGGCCTAAAGTCAAGGACTGAAATCTGACTTTGAGGAATGAATGAAGGGACAAATACACCAAACATCAACCCTTCAGGGCCGCTCTCATAAACTAAAACCAACTAAGAAGTCAGGAAAAAGGAATGATGTCATCCCATCACTCTCTTGTCACCGGTCTTCAAGTTTTTGTGACTAAAATTCATCAGTCCTTGATCCACAGCCTTTTATGAAACATGCACATGTGCGCGCACACTTACCTCAGATGATACTGCATAAGGTCTAAGAATAACAGAAAGATGAGGCACACTTTGAAATGTCAGTAGTAAATGTCAATAAAAATTTACAAGGGTGCTGGAAGAGGCAGGGTCTAGGGGGACTGACTTGTTTTCCCCCCTTCTCTGATACAGCGTTTGACTCTGCTACTCGCTGACATGATGGGATCTACATTTCCAGTTTTTTTAATAGACACAGACAAGACTGCCCTGGAGAATTTGAATTACATACACCCATGGGCAGATAAGTAAGCCTCAAAATTACACCAGCCATCCAATCAAGTTGTTAAGTATTACAAAGTTTTGGCCAACTGTAAATGTCATAGCGCTAATCATATGAGCTCTCATCAGTATTATAAGCTGCACTGACAGATTCAGTGATTACTACCCGATTAGACAGTGAAACAATGCTTCCCTAGACCCTTAATACTTAAAGTACTTTTTTGAGGCATACTAATAAACTCCTTATGATACTGGATAAATCATCTTTCTGCTAGAAAGAATGAGTTATATGATAAACAGGCTTATCATATTCACACTTAAGTTATAGTTAGGACAAGCATTGTGTAACCTCAGTTTCATGGAAAAATTAAACCATCTCGTGATCCATGTATTTCTCAACCTCTAAAGAAACTGAAAACACCCCATTACCACCTTTTTATGAAAGATAAAAGCAAACATATGCTGCATCAGCCTTAAATGAGTAAGAATAAAAGTGTCAGTTTGTAAATTCATATGACACATATGAGAATGTATACACTGTAAATAACTTCCTTGTTTTTTGGTCTAGATGGATCCAGAAATTTGATCCTAATCGAGTACTGCATATGCACCAAAAACAAAGACTCAGAAAAAGAGACAGCACAACTCTTGGACGTAAAGTCAAGGACTGGAACCTCCCAATGCTCCAGCACTATGTCACAACATGTCAGCTGGCCATCACAGCTGATGGGGATCAGGGCCATGGTGAGGTATTGTGACCCAGTGCCAAGGGAGGCAGGGATGTGAAAAACATGTGTGAGCAACCACCAATCCTCTGTGTGTGTGCCAACACACAAATCTCTCAGATTACCGCCGTTTGGAATGAAGCCTATATACCACAGAGGGTAGTGGTCATTTTATATTTTTTTCCCTTGATCACAGTGGATGACTTTTTTCCTTTTAGACTTTTTTCTTTTTCACTTTTAAACAGATATTTGATTTAAAGAAAAAAAGTCTGATATCCAACTTGCAGGCCCAATGTAGCTGAAAAATTAATATCAAAAAGCTTTTTTAAAAAATATAAGCATGATACTAAACTATGCTTCATATTATAACTTCCAAAAACAGAAACATTGTATATGTTATCCATTTAATTATGTCTGTGGGCATGATAAGTTTGTTCTCTTAAGTGACAATAACATAAGTTCGTTGTCATTTCTACAATTCATTCACAAGTTTGTGTACATACACACCGAAACACACACCTCTGTTCCACCACGGTCAGACCATGAAGGCTTGTTCCTGTCCAAAGGTTCTCATGACAACAGATGTGATGCATTAATCACCCATTTCCTAGCTTCCCTTCCAACACAATGTGTGTATTCTACTAAACAATCAAGCTCACAGGCAGACTATTCACGCAGCAAAGGGCTCCAATAACAGGAGTGCATGTGGAAGTAGTGTAATGTCCAGATGTATCATGTAGAATTCTGCGGTCATAGCAGCCTGTGCCAGGGAGGAAGTGGCTAATGTTGTTATACAGAGATATATGTTACTTTCATAATTCTAACAAAAATGACTGAGGTTTGCGGTTGACAAACAAAGAAGTTGAACTGAGAAAATAGTGATATGGCTTATCCTGATAAATAAATACATAAAATCAGAAAAAGAAAAAGCTGACCTGTTCCAGTAGCTCCAGAACTGTTCATTGAGGTAGGTGCGATGGCTGTGGTCATCTCCAAAGGAGGCTTTGCTCTCAATCCAATGTACAATGTGTCCCTCCACAGCTTTTTGTGACATGAAAACAAACAACAATACTAAGAAAAATCCAAAGGGACAAGTAACATGTTCATTTTTGTTTTCTTTTTAGATCACTTATACAAAAGGTGTAATACCCCACATGCCTCCAGTTAGAAAAATACTTACTTGAGATGAATGCTGATGTTTATAAAATTCATATACTAACCAATGGGAACTTCCAGGATGATATCAGGCGTTTTGTCGTAACCCATAGTTCTCAACTGGTTTTCATCTGCAAGAGAAAAAGTGCAGAATTTAACATCTAACTTTTACCTTGAAATATGTTTTTTCTACCCACTGAAAAATAAGCAACTCTTTGAACATCAATCACAGACTGCGTTTGCCAGACTGCTGGTAACAGGCCCTTAAAAGTTAAAGCAGATGAAACAGCAGTAAAGGACAGCAAGTGCAGTACAACAATTAACTACATCTGCCACATATTTGCCATCATTGCACAAAAACCTGTTATGCCTCGTTATGTGCTCCAGGTTGCAGTTTGGCTAAGCCTTATAAAATATACGGCAAGAGGACAAGGTTGGCATTATAGCTTCCGTAAGCCTGACCCCTCCCTGTGCAGGCTGCTGCCATTGTCCTTGACTTTTGGCGTGCTTTGGCCATTATCCTTACAACACCTGATTTCTCCATTAAATCTCAGGCTGACCAGGTCATTCAGTTCCAAGGGCCTGCCTCTTTGTCTCCAGCCAAGCTCAACTAATGGGGCATGGAAGGGAATTGAAGGGAGATGGAGGGTGGCGGTGTCAGTGGTGCTGAGGAGGTAACATCAGCCAAGGATGAAGAAAGAGAGCTGAGAGGGGTCAGTGTGGCTGCCAAAGGCCTATGGTACAGAGGGGCATCCTGGATGTGGTAATGTCGGTCTAGTTGTGTGTGTGTCACAGGATGAGAACCTCTGTTCACACCCACTGGGCTGTTGACATTCTCATGTGGCTCTGATCGCCTTTTTACATCAGCTTTGATTAAAATTAATGGGCCATCCCTGCTGTTGGGTAGCTTATTTCCAATCCATTTATCAGATGGGGTGAGGCCGCTTCAGTGGCCCTTGTGCCCCTCGAACTCTGACAGTTTTAGAACAGTTCTCTGTACAGCCCTGAAGAAAGGTCAGTGCTCCATGTCCAAATAAATGATTTGGTCTTAATGACAGAGGGAATGACTTTTATCCTTCATCATTCATCTGACCTTGGGGATGGTGATGGGATGAGATGATGAGAGGAAGGGAGGGTTAAAAAAGAAAAAAAATCCATCCCACAATCTAATACCTGGATTCTCCACTTTGATTTAATTTGTTTGGAACAAAGTAATGGTATCCGACAAGTTGATGAGATAAAGAAGGTAATTTCATAAACACACAGAAAAAACAAAAAATACAAAAAAAACAAAAAAAAAAAACTGTTGAATTATGGTGAAGAAGTGAAAATCGTCAGGCTTCAAAAATCAAAACTTAACATGAGCTAGTAACTCATCATTATCCTCTTCTGCAGACATAGTCTAGAGCTTTAACGTACATGCCATGTCCAAAAGTTGTTACACATCACTGTATCCATACTAGCCTTTTTATGGCAGTGCATGAGAATTTGTATGTATGTGGCTTCAATGTTCTGTCATAACTGGCTGCACCAGAGTTGAGGAGGATAAAGGTCAGTCTGGTGAGGCTTGCAGGAGCTCGGTTCACTAATCCTTTGATGCTGCATCTCAAAGCTCATAGCTGGATCACTAATGGGCACAAGGTACTTAAAGCCTCAGTAAGGTGGAGGAAAGGTACCAGTATGGGCATTTATCATTAGGGATACGTCTGTTTAAGTTTCTGAATTAAGATACTTTCTTTAGCAGTGGCAAAGACAGCACTCAGTAAGGCTAAAATCTGTGCAGGACAATGATCCATGAAATACATTAAACTTCCTTATTGCTTGTTCACCTACTTAAAACTTTAAAATATGACCATGTTAAGACCTAGCCCACTTTCTCATCTGATGTAAATCCTTTTGAAAGACTTGACAGTCCGTCAGGTTCACAGTTTGGGAAGACATTGCCCCTCTTTGAACAGCATTTCGGCTGTGGTTGCTACTTCAGCTAAAGTTAATCAGACTCCAAGGAGGAAGACTGCAATTATTGAAAAGAAGCCTCTTTTAACTGATCACTGGATATTTTTTAAATGTTGAAGATCTGAACACTAAACATTCCGATTTCTAATTCTAAAAAGTATTTTGGACAGCTTGAACACACTGTACGTTTAATACATTGTTTGTTTACAGAATACAGAAACTGCCCAGTAGAAAAATGAGGATCATCACACCTTTAGGGCCAAATATCTAAGTTCAAACAACAATGGCTTTACACATTTACATATTCAGCATACATTTGTTCATTGACATCCATGGAAGTATGACATAGACTTTTAGTTGTTAGAAAGACATTAGGAGATAACATGCAATGCATCAATCATGCCTTGGCCATGTTACTAAGCTTACCAAAACACATCGTTTCTATGATCAAAGTGAGTTTAAGAAAATGTGATAAGAATGTCAAGTGATGGCTTACCGAGGAAGGAAAGATTCTTCTCCTTCAATTTGTCACGGAGCAGTACCTCATGCTCTTGGCCAATAGCACTGAGAAAAGGGTCAAGGATTCCAACATACAGTGAAGCTACAGCAATATTTGAGACAGCAAAAAAATAAAAGAACCACAGTACTTCACCAGAGAATGGGCTCATCCATGCAATTAAGAAGATTTAGAACAGTCAACCCAAACTGTAAGAAAATATTATACTGCAAATAATTTTACCAGTAGAATCAATTACCATTGGAAAAAAAGAAGAATAAAAGAAACTGAGCATGTTCTAACTGAGCTTTAGGTCATGATGAATATGCTTTCACAAAAAATATCCAAAATACATTCCCAAAACAAATCCCAGTTTGACAAAATGCTCATTGACTATTGTACTTTTGGTGCTCAGCTCATTACTCTAAAAGTTTTCAAGAAAATATATTTTTTCAAATAAATGCCATTTATTTTCAATTATCATACACACTGCTTGCTGGCATAGGGAAAAATGTTGTTGTCACATTTATTACTTGATTTTGACAAGAGAGAGACATTTTTTCATTGGCAATACTTTATATTCAATGACTCCAAATGGACTACTTAATACACTATACCATGATTAGCACATATGCATGAAGAGCTACTCCTTTTGTGTGTGGCTAAAGTTCTTTGAAAGTAAATAGAAGTGGGGTGGTTATTATAAACTCTGGCAGAGTAACAGACTTTCAGATGACACTGAGAGCACTGCAACAGAATGGTAAAAAGGGGGATGAAAAAAAGAGGGGACAGGGTTGACTGGCTCTGAACAGAACAACACAGCCCCACCACACAAAAAGCCTGGATAAACACAATAACTTACGGATACGCACATTTACAATCATTCAAATAAGTTCTTTTCCCCAAGGAAATAGTTGGTGTGCAACACAGCTGGTCACCCCTAAGTAATTTGGACTCCCATTCTTCCCTTATGGTTAGGGCCAAGGCCCTACAAGTTGGATAGGGATATTTGAGGCTGTGCATAGGACAGGGAAGAATAATAGTATTGACATGAGGCTTACAACTAAATTGTGAAAAGCTCAAATTAAAACTAAGAGTCAAGTTGGAGTGATCTGCCTAATACTCCCAATGGTGCTGAATTGTATAAGAATTATAAGAATCAAAAATATAATCCAATTAAAAAGGATTAAAAACATATGTAAGTAAGAATATTTGCCTTTGTCCTTCTCCAAGGCTTTCAAATTATTATTTTTTCTATTTCTTTTTTGTATCATAGAACATTGGATTTGATACACTGAATGCACATGGAAATGCATTTAGATAAGCCCATTCTCTCCTCCGCCTCCTCCCTTCATCGCCTTCGAGGCCCTGTATCGGTGATAGTGGGATGGCAGACAGGATGAAACACTTCCTCTGTGAAGCAGAACTTTTATGTCAGGTGAAGCCAGACACATCTCATCCCCTTCAATAGCTCCTCGTCAATTTCAGGCTTAAAATTTTATGGGATAGGATACTGTTTGATGCAGTCTACCAGCGGTCCATAACAGCAGTCATTTATTGTGCACTGAAAAGAGGGGGAAGAAATATTATGGCGTGCCAAAAAGGTGGGTGGGTGTAAAGGAGGTTAGGGAAGCCCATTCAGTGCAGGGAAAGGAGAAAACACTGGAAATGCTCGTAGACTGGCAGGCATGACCACTGGCTGCCATGTGACCTCATCAGGAAACATGAGTGGCTGATAGCATATGTGAGGCAAGTACAAGAGCAACATTTGAAAACTCATATCAGCAGTGGGTTCGTAACTTGGTAAGCAGCGGGACAAAAGACATCACAAAGTTTTGTCAAATTAAGGAAGCTACATGTATTACATACAATCAGACAATAAGAATGATATAATTTTCTGGGTTTTTTGTGGTTAAAAACAAAACATAAAACCCTTACTTGATATATATTATTGGCCAGTATTTGGTCTGGAATTAATGATGGCTCCTTCAGCATGCTGTTGAGGACTGTTTTGGAGGCTGGAAAAAAAAACAGAAGGGTAGAAAAGAAAAAAAAGGATGAGGTTATAAACAAAAAGCTCAAATATTATGACACAAAATACATAATTGTAGTCTTAAATGGACAACATCAGTATTATATAATATAATGTTAAAATAGAGAGAAAAAAATAGCATGTTAATTTTGCGATTCACCACGCCAGTTAGCACAGTATTTCTACACTTGTCCATTAGAGAGTCTATACAGATTTTCCATAGATAAATGTTTCAGTCCAGAGCACATCCACTTCATGTAGTTTATCTTTGTTATGAACGCAGGCTATTCTGCATCTCTCATCCCTATTCTTGCTCTACTAACATTATAAATCAGGAGGAAAGCCTGCTGGATTGATTCGCTGTTACTGCAACAGCAAAAAATTCCTTAAATCATTTCTTTAAAAGATTTGGATTAAATGGATTGTATCATTGTGTGACGAAATGGGTGAGACGCGCCATTTTAGTGATATATATATACGCTCCTGACAGACTTGCAGAATTACAGACAATACGGTGCATGTTTCTATTCAGATGTCAGGCTTGGGTGATGCTTGCAAGCTTATCTGAAAAATTGCATATAGTATATATGACCATAAAATGAAGGACAATTTATGTGCTGATTTTTGAAGATTTATAAAGAAAAAATAAACGAAAAAAAAAAAAAGAAGCCAAAAGTCTCCAAATAGTAAGGATAATTTAATTGCTTCTGGACCACAAAAGCTCTGTTAAAATAATTCCATTAAGAGAAAGAAATTTAGGCCATTAAGTTCTGCCCTATTCTCCCCTACACACTTTTATCTCCATTACTTGTTGAGAAAACCACAGAGAAGACAAACAGTGCTGTGATCCTTCATCTACCTATGATGAAATGAAAAGTAGGGAGGGTAGAAAAACAAAGCCCATTCAGCTTGCCTCTTTTCCATTTTTTTTTCTGTCTTTGTTTCTTTCTTTGCCATAGCTTTTTTCCTTTCTTTTTGCACTCTGCTTTCTCTTTCAGTCTTTCCCAGCCTTAATGCTCCCCCAGCCCACCCCGTAACCCCACGCTCCCTCTTAGAGCTGCAAGGCACAGGGTTGTGCTTTATTTCACTGCTCATTTTTCTCAGAGATTGGTACCTTCACACTCAGATCCATACCATGCTCATGTGCAGAGCAGGCGGCGGTGAAGAAAGAGGGTTATATTTTCCCCTTGAGTTAGGACACCTCATGACAAATGATAATGGATAATCAATAAAGTGAGAAATATGAGGCAGCAAACTTTATGAAGCCAGGAGACATATTACTCCCCAACAACACTGGTTTCCCTTAACAAAGTCACTACTCGACTGTGCCTAATAATCTGAAGGAAAATCAAAGGACCCGAAACCACATCAGCAATATTGGCAACTTATTCCACTTTAATGGCATTTTGATTGATTTTTTTCCCTCTTCCTAATGGTCGTTTTATAGATTTGACGCTGCTTCTGCAAAACAGTAGCTTGTAATAAACCTCCCCGAAGGCAAACGTTAGCTATTAAAGCTCTTGTCTTACTAGCACTCATAATTGGAGGCTGACCACCACCACATTTTGGTCTCTCACATAACAACACACACTTCTAGGACTAGACTTCTACCCCCCCGTCTCTAAAGCACTTTGATATTTTTGGTATATGGCCATAATAAGTGATAGGATGCCATTCTCCAGCTCTTTTGAGCGATGGGGTTAAAAATAGCCATAAAGAGGTGACCTTGGCGCTGACATTGTGGAATTTCAGCCAAGCATTGACCTGATGAAAATGGAAGGCCAGGCTGCTAATAAATCAGGATGCTTTTAAAATGAGTTTACCCTAATGCTCATTCATCACAGGCTGTAATGCCATTTGCAGGCCCAGGATTCGCTGCTGTGCACAAACACAGCAGTAAATAACAACAGGGCCCTTGCATCCTTCGCATCGTTGCAGCCTCCAACATCAGCATACATTTATTAAAGACGCCCCCGCCTTGCACAGCAGCACACCTCCATGACAACCCAAGCTCCTATCTGCTACACAGGCACACACAAGAGCACAGAAACACACAAGCTTTCCTTTTTAAATACACACTTAAGGCAGACACAGGCGTGCACATAAAATGTGCAGGAAAATAAAAAGCACAATCTGAAGAACACCAGCCACAGAGAACAAAGCCCTGCAGCACAACTTTGCACCTTGTAAACATTCGCCAAATTTACTGTAATTGCCCCATGTTGGTATAAATTCTTACTAAGGCACCGTATCACACCGTCAACATCTGAACAGAAAGAACAGAGAAGAAGAGAATAATAGATGTGAAACGCTACGCCTCCATTGGGATTTGCTAAAGAAAACAGCCAGTGTAAACAAATCACAAGCCTGTTTTCATATGCAACTCCAAAACAAGATAAGCTTCATACAGCAAGGTAACAGTAATGCAACCTTGGCTCAAGTCTTCATTGCTCACTTGTGTCATTTGTAAATACCCTTCTTGTCTCTGAAAAAGTCATTATCTCAAAACACAAAAAATATAGAAAAACCTCATTAAATAGCAACATTTGTTGAGGGAGGACTGTAATAAACAATAATGGATGACAATTGTTATTGCCTCTGACACTGATGAGCTCCTCTGCAAGTTTGTTTATTAATTAAAAAACCCACTTCTTGCCACGGGTGGGGGCCAGTTACCCATTTCCTCTATGCCCACTCCACCCCCCTCCAGCACTCCCCATGCGCAAGCCATTGAGCTGTGGAGGGGCACTCGTTCATCAAACTTCATGGAGCAAGGGAGAGACAGGTCCTGATAATGTGCGCCGCTAAAGCTGATTTTCCATGATGAATCTCGGAGCATATAAATTGGCTAATATCTGAAAACATTTACAGATACTACAGGAATTGACTACTTGTGGGACATGATGGATGAGGCTCTCCAACACTGGCCGACAGCTCTGCAAATCTCTGCGGCTGCCTAAAGCCCTCATTTGATTTTCCAATTTACTCCTTTTAAATTTATCCTCCCGCATTGGAAAAAAAAAAAAGGAAAAAAAGGAAAAAAAAAAACCCCAGAAGATGGGAACGAGGGAGATAGTAGGAGACGAGAGGGAATAGGGGAAAAAAAAGTGCTTTTTTTCCCCCTCTTTTAACTATCTGTGGTGGTGTGTGGGTGCTAGTTGATGATATGAGGTAGTATCTCCCGTGCAGGAGGAGCCCAGTCCCTGAAGAGGTTACTGGGGCAGAACTGATCTGCTTCCACCTGATTCTTCCTGATAGCGGTGAGATGAGACTCTACATTTTAGTGTGTGTGTGTATGGGTATGCCTGTGTGTGTGTTTAGCTGTAGTAATAGTAGACCTAGGGAGCTCTGCTATGGAGAAAGGCTTCCCAGGTCAGGCCATTAGACTGTGGCGGAGGCTGACTGGAGCTCCTCTGCTGAAAAGGAGTAATTAGTATACTTGTCAAGTGAAGTGCCAGGGTGCTGCTTACCTCCTTTGCACCCACCCCTTGCATACACACACAAAGTGTAACACTCGCACTGTCTTTGCCTCCTTACTCCCGATATTCTTGCTAATGAAGAGCCCTTGCTCTCAATGCTTGGAAAAAGGCTACAAATAGACAAACACCAGCTCCACACAGTGGAGATATGCGAAAGAGAAGTGCACTTGAAGACAAGAGAGGAGGAACAATACCAATCATAGTGGATCCTAAGAGATTTTACTGGATAGAACACAATTTAATATTCAGTTAACACGTTTTATCTGCAAAACACTGAAGCTATTATGAATTCTGTCACAGAACCAAAGGATCATAGTAGATACAAACATTCTCACAGTGTTAACATCAAACATAGGACATTTATAACCTTGCGTACAAGGCTTCTGTAAAGGAATGTGACAATAAATCTTAAAGGCGGTCGAATCACATAGTTACAAAACATGGAGTAGCAATCTAATCTGGAGCTGGGCCTTGGGAAAATGGAAAAGGTCAAATAGCTAGCAAAATTGCCTCCACAAAAAAGTATGTCTAAATCTAGAGGCATATCAACTCCTGTCAAAGGAGGAATAGAAAGAAAGATGAAGAGATAGCAGCAGGGGGAAAGACAGAGCATGAGCTCCCCCAGTGTGTCTACTGGTGACTTCTAAAAGGTATCTACTGACACAGAGCTCAAACGACAATACGGCAGTTTACAGTGTATTTTTATGTGTCGAGCTGCATTTAGTGGAGGCAGGGTCTGCCTCAACACTATATAACTTTATTGTCTGTCCACATTAAATATCATTATGTTCCATTTTACTTTACTTTTCTGTAGCCCATATCTATGAAGAATGTCATTACATTGATTGCGAATTTTACTAAATTTATATAATTTAGTACTTTCAATAGTTTAATGCAATTTCAATTATCAAAAATATCAAATAGTTGCAACAATCAAACAAATGAAAAGGTCTGTTACACTGGTTCCATTTTACAGTGTGCTGTAAAAAAACATTCCATCTAGTTTAGATTCTGTTTAATTTAGTGTAATACATTTTGGCACTACAGGCCTTACATATAATACTGAAAAGATTGCACAGTGTGATATTAAAAGAAGAAAAGGCAATAGTAATAAAAATAACTTAGTGTTTATAGATTTTCATTCAAATCAAAAAGGCAATATTTGTATAATTAAAAACACAAATCTGTCCCCAACTATAACAAACAAAATTAAAACAAATATATCAATAAAGGAAAGAAACTACACTGGACAGTGTGGTCACAAAAAATTAGATGAAATTTCCTTGCGTCCTGATCTGTCTGGCACCTGATTCAAGATAAAAGCAGCATGAAGATATGAGGTTTTGTTAAAAATAAGGACCTATTGGAACAACACAAAGTTGTCCCTTTTTTTGTTCATACTATTTGTTCAAATATTAATAGATACGTGGTCTATACCCACATTGATGATAAACACTTGAAGAATTACATTCCAGAAATTTGGGGTGAAATGATTTTAGATTATTAGTCTTTTTAGCCAAGGCCAATAGGATGTTATAAACCATAATAAACAAAAATATGGATAGCCTTTATTAATGTCAGTAACAGCATCGTTGAAAAATAAAACATTGCTGAGAAAGATTTTAGCATGTACACCAACGCTGTCTCAAATGGCTGCACATGTGACCTTTCTTCCCGAACTGTCCAGTCTGTTTTCATGAGGCAAAGAGCATTATGGATGTTGATATTGTATTCAAGAAGCAATAAAACTGCTTTGAATGTATTGATTCATTTGAAAGCATCACTAGATAGTCCATTCTGCTTGACCCTCTACAATACATGGGCTGCAAGGAAAGGGGGAGGCAGTTTGTTGGTGGTGTCCTCCGACTGAGGTTTGGTGGCATGTGTAGGTAGTAGGAAGGAGCGTAGGGAGAGGGAGTAACAACGAGTGAGCAAAACAAAACAAGGAAGGTCCAGAAACAATTTAAAACTCTGTATTGATCCAGCAATGGTGATTGTACATATATTCCATAGTCCCTGAGGCCCTATTCCTGTGCCTCTTAAATGCAAGGGGAAAGAGTAGGGGTATAAAAAAAAACAAAAAAAAAAAACAATAGTGCTATGTGAAGTCAAGCCACTCACCCAGTTGGGGGTAATGTCCCTTATATAGATGTCTATTGATCTTTGCAGAGCGCCTGCCTGCCCTCTCTTTAGAGTTTGACTAAAACACAACACACACACATACATATGCACACACATGCACCCTGGAAAGCAGTCTGGGGCTGGCATGAGAGGGAGGATGACAGATATGTCTGCCAATAGAACTAAACCAACCTGTTAGCTAATCACCAGCAAAGACAATTATCCTTGCATTGTTTCATGGTGAAAACACAATGAAGTCTAATACACACACTGGGAGATTCAACAATTTAACCACAGTTCATGTGACAAACACTTCATGTGGAAAGGCTGAGCTGGTCAGCGGGAGATTGGAGAGACAAAACAGAAGTAAACTTTACCGCAACTAACTTCACAGCTTGCAAAAGTGAAAAGTCTTGGTGTAATGGCAATATTTGGAAATATTTCACATTCATATTGCAGTACTTTACAGTAATACTTTACAGTACCAGAACAAATTGACATTATGTTAATCATGGTGTTTTTGTTGCTTTGTGTGTGCTCAGGTTGATTTGACTCTAAGATTATCCTGTAAAAGTCATCTTATCTCTGGCTTTCTCACAAGAAGAACCCGACCATTTTAGTTGCCAGCCTGCAAAAAGTGCACGGTTACAAACGTGTTAAAATTAAACGACGATCATCCAGGAAGTTTAGTCTGCCCTTAATCTATTCTGAGCAATAATAAAGCATGCTTTCACTGTATGGAGATGGACGGATGCAGTATGCTATTATGTGAGACAGAGTACCTCTCCTGGATGAATGCCCTGTTCTACAAGCTGCTCAGACCAGTATTTTGACAGGCAGTGGATAACAGTGGGTCCAAAGCAATCACATCTTTGACTTTGACAAATGGCTGTGCTGTAGCGAAGTTGAAAATAACACACATCCACTTTAATCTCTTTCTTGATTAAATTGGAAGCACGTCTTTTTGACATCATGCGATTGACTCTCAAAGCACTGACTACTGCACACACACACACTTAGTGCTCAAGACAAAATTATTGAAAAAATCTGAAACTATGTTCAAATGTGACAGAGCCCCTGATTCATAAGCAGAAAGAGAAACACTGTGTTCTTTTTTTGTATTGATTAATAAATATCACATGCCAATGAAATATAATTTCAGAANACATGACATAACCTTAAACATGGAGACAGATACTAAGCAGAACATACATGGTCAATAATTCACGCAATTTCTGGAAAATCTCTTTGACACGTTCTACAAAAGCATTTGCATCTGGATTTCTGTTCTCCCGTTGCGCATCCATCAGCACTACTTAGGAATAGTTTGCTTCTTCTACCAGTTTTCCTCAAGCTGATTTCAATGTGTGGACCCCAAAGGTAAATCGAAAGAAAGGGGATGAGGGAGGAAGAGAAGGGAAGGCATATAGAAGTATTGGTGGAATGAAGGCAAGTGAGAAGAGAAAAAAAAATCTGAGGCGTTATAAATAACACTGATGAGGCAAGCTAGCATTGATCCCGACAGCAGTTGAGAGGAGGGTGGTCCTGCTCGCACTTAATTGCCAATCATGTGCCCTGGGATGCAGCTACTTCTAAATGTTGTCTGTCTCTCATTAAGGTTGGACAGGCTGAAAATACAGCAGCTAGACTGGAATCTGGACTCAAACAGAAAGCGATTCAATGGACTAAGTGCTACAATTAAGACAGATGTGGAGGGTGATGGAGTGACAAACTGCTAAGTGTTACTCACGCATTTCACCGTCCACGCCCTGAAGGAACCTGTCCAGGATGATACGAGCCATCAGAGCAGGAGATAGATCCACCTTTATAAAGATTAAACAACAAAAAAGGAGAATTTGACTAAATAAAAAAGGGTTGTAGTGTGAATGGAGAGTAATACAACTTGGGGAAAAATAGATACTAGTGAACTGCTTTTCATCAACAAAGGATTGCTCCATTTACAGGGCTTTCAAAGAGCCTTGGAATTTCAGCACTGAAATTACCCCATTAGTTGATGTTTATTTGATTTCACATGGGTAATAATGATCTTAATAGCTCTAATCTATATTATTACATCTCAAAACCTTGACCCAGCTTTTGACAATCCCTTTGTAAATCTTCGAAAACCTTGCTTTGCAATAACTTTTCCCACAGGAGCACAGCAAACACAGCCAAACTACCTGGCTAAAATGCCTTAGCTTCTGTCAAGCAGACATCCCCTGTATCTCATCTTGTTAGAAAAAAAACAAAGAAAAAAAACAGCACACACTATACCCAGGCAAAAGACAATGGAGAGCTTTAATCATAGAATGATCACCAAGGCAAAACAGCAGCAACCAACAGGACACACCCGAGGGACTATGGGAATACAGTCCCTAATAGGAAGGATAGAACCTATGGCTGCAGCAGTCTTTGAACACAAAGATACCTGAAGAGGTAAGAATTGTTTTTCGTTTGAGTGAAAGGATAAGCCCTGACAAGTAAGGGAGCGCTAATGATTGATGCTGAAGGTGTCTACCTGGCCACATTCTTATCTGCACATTGCACTCCCTAATATTTCAAACTACATAGTCATTATAACATTCAAAAGTACACAAAAAAGAAACTAGCATATTAATTGAAGGCTATATTAGTTAAAATAAAAAGTTTTTATAGATGAATTAACGTGCATGAAGTTAGTTTCCATGTATCTGACCTTTGTTTAAACAGTATGCAAACCAAAATACAGATGCATCAACTCATCCACTACTAAATTTCACTCCCCTCCTCGATAAAGAGGGAATTAAAATATTGCTTGAAGACTATTCCACAACTAGCCAGCTCGTTATGAAACAACATTTTTCGAGCCAAAGATAATTTTTCTTCTTGTTAGCATAATTGGGGAATTTGCCCTTAGCTTGCACAGAGAATACAGAGTTTCATCTTTTCTCTGATGCATCCTGATAACGCTAGGAGCAGAGACTGTCTAAACAATGTTTTTATCCACTATGGCATTAAAATCTCTGAAAGATTGCATGAAGGAGGTAGTTTGTAAAGATGCTCTAAAATGTCTATAATAATTAGGGGTGAGTATGTCTTTATTAAAACTCTGATAAAATTACGGTCCAGCATTTGTCACCCTCAGCTAAAGTAGCTTTCTTTCATCTCAAATTCTTCCAATTCTCCCTCCCTGTCTTTTTACCATGCTCTCTCTTTGTGCTTACTGGCCTGTTCTTCACTCACATCTTTGGATAACAAGAGAGCATCAGATGCTTGGTAACCTGCATCAGAAGTGACACATGAAAAATGGCAACATTACCAATGCAGGCTCAGCCTGAATAAGTATCACCTGATTAGTTCAGGTACTTGCGTCTCCCTAATTTTCATATTAATCATGAGTCCATGCACTTCCCGAGTTTAACATTTGACTAAGACTCATAGAACCCCTCAATTCCAGCAGATAATAATTATTACGAAAGGAAATTCTGATTGTATTGGCCCAAAAAGCTAATGGGTGTAACACAGAATACAGCATTGGTGTGACTTCTTAAGTCTG
Organism: Atherina boyeri; assembly: GCA_029874935.1. Lineage (NCBI taxonomy): Eukaryota > Metazoa > Chordata > Actinopteri > Atheriniformes > Atherinidae > Atherina > Atherina boyeri. Next base: position 475 of record JAPMNP010671637.1, on the reverse strand, counting down.
TATGTTTGAGTAACCTTTGCATAAAGTTCCCCATAAAGCATGCAAAAAGCCTGTGAGCTTAGAAACCTCATTCATGGACTTCTTCTTGAGGCAAAAAATATCCATGAATAGTTTTCATCACTGTTAATCATTTTCCTCTGTTGGAAAATATATTGTCTCATAAAGACACGAAAGTACATCAATTAGCAGTCTGAGAAACCATGAGTGCTTGGATTAAATGTTAAGTAGTGTATTAAAATGACAGTTAAATGGTTCATAGACAGTTATCGCTGTGTTGAATGGAATCTTTTTAAAGAAAAAAAAAAGTGCCAATTAAATGGAAAATGAATAATACTAGTTAGCTTTGAGGTTACGCATGTGAACTACTCTGATTTTAAACAAAGAAACCGTGCCAGTGTAAGCACTAGGGGTGGGAATCTTTTACCATCTCACGATTCGATTCGATTCCGATTCTTGGGGCCACGATTCGATTCAA
>JAPMNP010671625.1:0-12779 GCA_029874935.1 Atherina boyeri | reverse complement strand
AATATATAAATATATAAATATATATATAAAAAAAGATCACATAAGAGCCACTTCAACAAGATTCAAAGTCCAAACCTGTCAAAGCTTGAACCAAGTTTAAACATGCATAACTACATTGTATCACCAAGTGAACACACTTAACATGCAAAACCTTTTCCTTCATATGAACATGCTTGCCTCTGTTGTGTAGCTGACAAACTAGTTCAACAAATTTCCATAGAAGAAGATTTCACCATTCAACTGCTGATTTAAGTATGCAGTAATGTATGAACTTTCCACAGTGCATTAACTCATTCAGAAAATTCCATGAGCAACACACTTTCCTAAGTTAACAGAGCACAGCTTGAAATAAAGTGTAAAGATAGTTACCACTGTGTTGTTGCTGGCATTGAGGAGGAAGTTAGCGGTGTGAGCATCCATTGGAGGCTGGTTAGGTATCGGCCGGTGACCAAGGGCCATGCCGACAATGGCCGTCATGTGCGTCTCGGTCCCAAACACATGAATAGGAATACCTGTGGTCTTCCCTTCACAGAGGAGCATAAATACAAACAGAACTCATAAGAACAATTAGTCAACTCAAAACACATTTCCATGAAGAAGTGCTATTTTCTGTAAATTGCAAGACATTTCCCTAATTTCATAAGTGATGATCTCACTCACCTACTTCCCCCATCACCCTAAGGCCTTCTTGATAGTTGGGCCCGCCACGTCGAACAAATATGGTGACCTCATGCTCCTTTAGAGGACCTTGGTAATCTTTAATGGCCCTGACAATACCCTGAGGAGAAAGTCAGGCAGTTCACTCTTATGATGCAATTCTTCTGTTTCACATAAAGTTTTGAATTAATATGCATCTTTAATTGTATTATAGGAAGTCATTGGAGAAAATAAGAATATATGAAACAATATCCAAAATTTCAATATGAAGAATGAAGCTGTAGCGGCCCTGCTGTTCTAAAACATGCAGTCACAAACTTTGTGATATGTGAAGCTAACATAATTTACTTTAAGGGTCTCAGAAAAAACAACAACATTTCAACATGTTTTACCTTAAATGTGGCTGCTACATTGGTGAAGTTTGCAATACTTCCACCGATGATCAGAACTTTTCCTGCAGGGTGAAAGGAAAATCGGTTTTACAAAGTCCAACTCAAAATTACTTGAAAACAACCCTAACAATGTTTAGTACAGCCAAGACAATTAAGGAGACTTTCCTTTAATTGCTTCTTGAATTCCTCCCCCCCCCTTCACCTTTGGCCTACTTTTTTGGAAATATGAACTCTGATAACATGCTGTCTGTGCTCACCTTGAGAATGTTTCTCGCGAGTCATGAGAGAGAGGATGGTTTTTGCGTAGTCGTAAGTCTGCTGTTCACTGGGCGCGCCAGAGTACTCGCCATAGTTGGCCAGCTCATCAACTCCACCCAGGTCACAGATGGTGTCGCTACATAAGAGAAATCAGCAGTCAAATGCTGTGTCCTGATTTAGGCTAATCCTTTCAGGTTAAATAACCCAAAAAGTGTTGAGCTGCAGGAATTTGAAAATGGTTTCTTTCTTACAGGCATAAACTTGAATCATTGGTTGCCATGTGAATATTTTCAAATTTCTAAAAGCAGCACAAAGCTGCACAATATATAAAATACTGAGCAAAACTTTGATTATACACAACAGTTGGTTGGTTTTGTAAACTGAAGTCTTATATAATCCATTATGATTTAATAAACCACCTATAGACCACTGAAGCACCTCCTCCAGCAACCATGGTCCAGATTCTGCCCCGGGGGTTCAGAATGGTTAACTTCAGACTTGCACCGCTCTTTGCATCCAGATCTGCTATGTAGGCCTCCTAAAAATGGCAAAGCATGTTGTTGCAAATTACAATCTGATCACTGAGTATACAAGACCAAGAATGAAGACAAGCTGAGTTGTGCTGAACATACTATTGGAACATTGAGACCGTATTTTGCAACCCGCAATGGCGGCCGCTATTGGCTGGTAGGTGTAAACAAAACACCATCAAAATTAATATTTTATTATATTTTTATTTAAATATATTTCTTTAATAAAATGCTGTACTTTTCTAGCCTGACGTAGCCATACTCAATTCTAGTCAGAATGTGAGTCTGATACCGCTCTATTTGGCTGTGATTATGGGGCGTGTTTCAACCAAACCAGGGAAAAAAATGCCTCTATAACCAATCAGAGCAGCGGAGTGTGTGATGTATGCCGAATCCCGTAGGAAGGACATCTTTCTGATTAACAAATGCCTTGATCGCATTTATCTGGTCCTCTTTTAAAATTAATGTGCTGCCGATGTCTTCTAGAACAGAGTCGATGGCACAATCTACACATCTCAATTTTCCAGCAGCAGACATCCTTGTTGTAAACAAATTCAACCTAAGCGCTCTTTGGTGACGTGGTTGATTATGTTACTGTTGCTCAACGGAACGATGCCAGACCAAACTTCCAGACCTTAAAAGGTTGTGGGTGGGACTAAGTTCGGCTGGCACCCTGGCTAGTACTTTCCCTCTGCACCCCTCTAAACGCCTAGTGGAGGTATTATTTTTTTTAAAGAAATATAGCTTTTAAAGAAAATGTTCCATATTGAACCTTTAACTCCTGATGCAACATATCAACTTACCTATATCCAATTGGGTGCTACTAGTTAATAAACAGTAAAATTAGAAAGCAGACAAGCTTTAAGAGCTGTAGAGTTAAAAAGATCTCTTTCGCCAAATAAGATTGTTTTTATCTCTCAGATCTCACCTCCGGATATGCCTCTCTGCCAAAGGGCGGCGGAAACTCCACATCACCCCATTTGGCCTTGCAGATGAAATCCGCTGTGGCATCAATCTTGGCTGCCATATCGAGGACGTAAACTCCATCTTGGGTGGCAACTGGTTAAGACAATAAAAACGAATTATTCATTTGTATGTTTCCTTATAATTATCAGTTTTATTGGGGTAAAAGAAGATATTTACATTTCATTTAAAAGACAAACAAAAACAAAAACAGAAAAGAAAAGGAACCCATTCCCTTCAGTAAATAATTCATCCACACTGGTTCGTGTCACTCTGAATCGTAATGAGATGAGCATAAGGTTGCACAGAGGAAAGGTTTACCTAAGGGGTTGATCTCAAGATAGGTGAAGAAGAGGTCCTCGTATAATTTAAAGAGCCCCACTATAAAACTGGCCAGGATTCTAAGGAGGAAAAAAAAGATTAAGATAACAGAGGGTTGGATAATGACTTAGTGTTAGTAAAAATGTAAAATTTATGAGCACTATGATTCTTTGTCCACAAATAAATATGCCTAACAATTAAGATGGATGCAGTCAGAACTGTATTTTCAGCAAACTAAGGCAAACTGCTGCATATAAATATAAAAATAACTAAATAAAAAATTATACGTCCATACTCTTTCTTGTCATCAGGAACATGTGTGAGGAGCTGCTCTGTGACTTGATCTTCAATGAGTTTGTCATCCACTGCAACCATCAGCCTCTGGGCCTTGGCATCCACGTCACCCACCTCCACGCCTCCCTCGTGATGGAAAAGCACATGGTCGCCTTCACGTGTGGCATAGATACACACATAAAACTCTTCTTCCTGTGTGGGTAAATAAAGTGTAAGAGCAAACACAAGTTGGAGAGCAAACATACTTTTTATGAATTTGTTTGCACAAGGTGTGGTATATGTAGTGCATAAAAGGTGACAAGTTCTTGATTCTTGTGAGGAAAAACTAAAGAAAATTACTCACACACTTTATGGCACCATTTAACTTCATTTTCTTCTTTTGAGAAAATGTAACATCAAAATATCACACTCAAATAAGCTAGAGCTGTCATTGCCCCGCTGAATGGTTTGCAGGTTCATTTATCTTTTTAGGTGAGTCTCTTTAAACAATATCCTTGATAAAAGGCTATGCAAGTAAACACACCTTGACTTTCAAAGTATGAAACATCCAATACCTGTGTGTGTGGAACAAACGGCTCAATGAGGAAGTTCTTCAGCACGCCTTTTGCCTTTCCCACCTAGCCAAGAAACATTACTACACATTATTATCACAAACATTAATGTTAGTTAAACCCAGTTATACTGGCAGGGGAAAAAAACTACTAAATCAAATGAATAGCTTTGCAGAGAAATGAAAAGCAATGAGCGATGCATTTTTTGCTGGAATTGTGGGGACTGTCTGCCTGAAGTACAGGACAGCATGTCTGTATTTACAGTGGACCAGAATAGCCCCCCTCTGACCTGGTGGATCTTAACATGAGCCCATGGCCTCTGGCATGGTACAGCATGCTCTTACGCATAACACATCCGTATGCTGGTACTAATGGAGCTAACATTCTATTCATATGCTGCATGAAACACAATGATTGAAGCACTCCTGTGATTTACTACTTGGGTTTCACTATTTGATTGAATTCCTATCTTTATCCATGACCTGATTAGAGTTTTACAGTGAAGATGAGTAACAACCATATTTTAAAGGTGGTACAGAGGATTTTCCAAGTCTGCATTTTAAGTAATCAGTCAAAAAAAAGTAAGAAAAGTTCTGTGCTTATGGCTTGTCTGAGTGCTACTTTGAGTCAAGTCTTCCAAATAAAGAGAGGAGACTGAAAGCAAGTTGTACCTAGATGTTTCTGTATTACATGTTTTGCTAAAGGATTCATCAGGCTCAACTTAAAGAGTGGTGCAGGAGGCATGAAGCATCATATTCTCACACTGATTTACAAGCAGTTTGCTGCTGTTCGTCAAAGAAAGACAATTACAAAGCATACCACTGTTCTGAAAACCAACAAAAAAAAACACTGCAGCATGTGTCTTAAGGTTACCAATACACATTTTAGAGGCAATATTATGGATGTGTGATGCCACATTTGGGAGGTAAAAAAAGGGACGCTGCAGACTAACAGCAATACCCAATTTTAACAGTGAAGCATGGTGAAGGGTGCACAATGGTTTAAGGATAATTCTGCTTCTATTTTGGATGAAACAATCTTTGGAGAGCAGTCCATGATATGGAATTAAGGAGAAGCTGGCTGATGCAATTATATTATTACCCAAATTACACAAGTAACTAAACAACAGAATGGTTAAACAAAGAAAAAAACGTGTGATTTGGAATGACCGAAGGGGAATGATGGCATTAACTCAGCGCTAAGATGCTGTAACATAACCTGAACAGGGCTGTTCAACAAGATATTCCAGAAATATAGGGACTGGTGAGTTTTCATCCAACATTTCTCCTGAGAGTTGTAAAAGTCTCATAATAAGACATTATTATGCAATATTAAATTCATGTGCTCACTCTCATTTGTCAGCCTAGATTGTAAGAGATTGAATGTGTTAACCAAAGAAATTAAATGCATTACTGCTTCTGTGAAACAGTCGTGGTTAAGATGAAGATCAGACCATATTTCATCTGTAATCTTTAATCAATTAAAAGATATTGAAAATTGCAGAGTTCACAAGCTCTTTCTTGCAAGTGTTTATCTAAGATCAGATTTATTCTCAAGATACAAACTAAGTCTTACTTGAGCACTTTTATTGAATAAATATACTGACAATATCAACTATTATTCTCACAGTTTTATATATAGTTTCCTAAATGAGAATAATCAAGTTTGAGCACAAGTTGTACAAGTCCAAAAAGAAGTTCACATTGAGAGGTGATTCATTTACAAGAAAGTACAATTATCAGCCAAATGGCAAACCAGCAGTGGCTGTTTTGATGTTTTTATAAGCATGTTCCTAGGAAAACAGAATTTATAATGGGGAGAAAGACACAGCTGTCGGTTTTTCAGAGATGAGTTATTTCAATAGCTATGAAAAATTAACCAACATGAGATCTGCAATTGAAAAAATGTGGTGCACTATATTTAAGAAACGCAAAAGAAAACCCCAACAAAAAACTTGGGCTGCCTTTTCCTGAATGCAACACTGTGACGCTAATCACAAACATCTGAGCACATATCTCTCTGGTGAAGTGAACTTGCATATTCTTCATGTTTTTACACGACGACCATCAATAAAAATTATTACCTTTGATTCAATTATCTAGGTGTCTAAAGTATCATCCATAGTCCTACATAACGGACACAGACAGCGGATAGCTTTTTTCCGTCCTTCACATGCATTACATCGGACCCGTCTTGTCCATCTGTTTGCAGAGATCAGAGAAATGGAAGGATAAACTTGTCCGTTTCCTTCGTTAGCAAAGAAATACCCAACCTTTGGGGAAGTAGTGAGATTTATTTTTCATCTGGTCCCTCTTTATTTTAGGCGGAAGTGAAATCATGCATCGCCGTGGGTAGAAAAGCGAGTAAACAAGGTAACTTCAAACTAGCGTGAAAGTGGGGACTGGGGGGTTGAGGACGCGCAGTGTAATTATTATTAAAAACTACTATGATCAAGCCTTAACACAGCTTCAGTTTATTGGATTTATCATCTTATTGTATCATGTATTATTACCTCAAATGATAATGTTAGCTTTTAAACTTGAAGGGACCTGAGACAGAGAATATAGTTGACTCACAGTCGTGTCTCTCATGAGGCGGGCGCTGATCCACTCTTTAATGCCCTGCAGGTCCAGGTTGATGCCCACCAGGCCGAGCTTCCCCCTCCTCTTTATCAGTTGATCTGGCTTCACCACTAGTCGCTGTGCAAGGAGCAAGAAATGTCACAGATATTTTTATAAAAACCCCTAGATTTGTTTAAGCACGTACATGTTTCAAATCGAATGGAGACTAGGCCACAAAATGTATATATACACTAAGGTCACACAAGGCAGTTACAGAGTCACATGCTTCTGCATGGCATGACCTCTTGCAAATCATACCTCATAGATATAAGCAATCTTTGTGACTTTATCAGCTGGGAACAGACAAAAACAAAATACAGCAAAGAGGAAAGGTTTTCAAGCTCTCCTGAACCCATGACGCACTCTTACCTCTGTCAGTAGCCATGGATGCTCTTGTGTGAGGCGATCCCAGTCAGTCTCAGCAGTTACAGTAGCATAGCGGAAGCGGTTCTGCACATCTACTGATGTACAGATGTACTTATACAAGAACTCCTTCCCTGTCTGCTCTGATATGGCTTTCGCAGACATGGCAGGGCTGGACAGCACAGGGCCTTTGGGAAATGGAATCCAATGGTTAATCTTAGCAAGTCACCACAGTATCACATGGACTTAATAAAAGATAACACAAGAGAAACAACCGCCCTATTTGTTTCTAGATAGTACTGGAACCTAAAAGGAAAATGGAAACTCTGAGAAAAAGAAAATAAGCAGACACATAAGAATAAGATTAGAATATTATGCAATACGTAATGGCATGAGAGCATTCTGATAAATGTGACAGAGATATACTGCTACTTGCCGAGAATACTGTTATGTGTCATACAATTAAGTAAGGCCAAGCTCCTTCACTGTATGTATCAGATAAGCATAACTTAAACTTCATTACATTTTCTCATGGAGGTTATCTAAATATTTGCTATGTGGGTCAGTGGGTCCAGGAAAGGACAGAAACACTCTTTAATCTAAACATCTAATCAAACTCAAGTTAAACTCACGCTAAAGGGACTTGTTAAATCTCGTCAGCAGCACATTTATGCTGTGGACTTCCACAGTTGATATCTAAAGATGAAAAATAAAGATACTCAAAGAATAACTGGGATACACTTCTTCATGGTCACACACATTGGAAGCAGTCAAACAACAAATAAAGCAACAAACAAAATATAAATGCCATTTTTCCTGGTTAGAGATAAAGTCAGGCTATTTCCATGCTTACATGGACATGTTGATACCAGAGTCCGACACAACTATGCATCTACTAAAGACAGAGTCAAAACTTACTCAATGATCTTATCTGAAATACTATGATCCTTTGGCCATGGCTAAAAACATGAAGTAACTGCCGACTCGTTAAAGCTGTGCCCTGCTTATTTTACTAGAAGTGCGCATAAATGCTAGCCTGGGTGCCAGCCGAACTTAGTCCCTCCCACAACGTTTGTGGTCTGGAAGTAGAATTGAGTCTGGCTACGTCAGGCTACATAAATGCACTCATTCATCTAAAATAATCATATCTTTGTTTTAGGTAACGAAGAAAGCCACTGGAAAATATATATATTTAACAGAATTACAGACGCTTTTTAAGATACTTGTACAGTATGTGACGGATTGAAGCTCCAAACAAAATAAATCAAATTGTATCTCTGTATTTGTATGGACACCTGTCTGGGATGTACCCTGCCTCCTCTCAGCTCATACAACTGTTGGATATTAAAACAGAGAAGCAATAAAAATACATTTTAAGATTAAAACAATCAATTAGACAAAAACATAGCGGGAACTTCAGCTGATATAAAAATAATCTATATCCGTAACCGAAAGTGCAGCCAAAATATACATAATCTGCTGTGGAAATGAGCAAGAGCAAGGTTTTTTGTTGTTATTGGCACTTGCAAACAATGACACTGGCGTTTTAGGGATAGACGGTGATGAACTGCTGATATAAAACCCAACATAAAAAGGGAACCGAGTACGGATTGTCTTGTCTTGTTTGTCTTTGATTTCTCTAATGATTTACTCTTCAAAGTCTTATTCTAACATCTGTAAAATGTACTGTCCTCCCAAAACACTACTTTTAGGGGGGAATTTGCAATCAACAGCATCAAAAAAACCCTCATTTCCTAATATGCTAAAACAAAAACATGATCTCTCATTTTCACTTTCTCACAACAACTTACAAGGTAGCAATCTAATGTTAGTTAAATCTCACAATAAAAACATGTCAGGGAAGAAGCAGCTTCTTCACAACACAAGTTGCACTGATTAACTCACCATTCCTGTTTAAACCTCACAGCATATTGCAAGACCTGCTCAGTCAAACCTGTCTAAACTAACACAAACACTCACCGGTATGTAAATCACATTGCCTTTAGCTTAGTGTCTAACATGTACATATTTAATTTAAGGAGATAAAATATACTATGATGACTTTAGAGTGATGCATAACATGTCTCATATTGGTTTGGTTTAGTATCTTCTTCTCCACCTCCACTAGCTGTAATACAGCAACAACCAGTGAGCCATTATTTACATACATCTTATCACTTGAGCCACTGTGTTACTGATAACATTTTATGGTGCTTTTATTTCAGGGTTTGGAAGTGGAAGTGTTTTATCTCCTTGCAACAGACAAGTAATCTAAGATGTTAGATGTTAAATAACCTAGCTAGGATTTAGAAGACTGTCAAGCCACGCTTCCAGAGACATATGTCCCAGTATTCAGTCCGGACATAATCCATGGTCCAGTCTATTGTTTGAAGCTACTTAGCCGTGACATTTCTTTTACTGTATAGTCCCTGAGATGACGGAGGCTGGATTTGGAGGCAGCAGCATCGCAGGGACCATTTCTGTGGGGGCACTGCTTCATACATAGCTGCTGTTAAATGAACTCACGGGTCCTTTAGCATCACTTCCTCGGTGCAAACTTCCGTGCTAGCTACATCATATGTGTCAGGCCAACTCGGTTATGAATGAAGCTCCTGTATTGACTACCACACCCACTGTACATACTGAGTAGCCCACACTAGCTAGCCAGGCAAGTTAAACAATGACTTTAGCTTTAGCTAAACTTGAGGTAAATAAGAAAAAAAGAATCCGGTAGAGGATAAATAAGTACCTATACCTCATTTCGAAATGATAAACTTGCCAAAGAAGGAAGATAATGCTTGCGGTAGATTATAAAGTCAGGGTAGCCCTAATTTATGACTAATATGAGTAATTTTAATGTCAGAATAGCCTTTTTAAACAGACAGCTAAATAAAACAATGAAGAAAACAGTTATACATCTTTCATATTTGTCAAGATTATAGTTACAGCATTTTTTCCTTATTCAAACCTCAGAGCATCTCATTTCATCCAACCTGAAGCCCTGACTGACAGGACAGGCTGACTAGCTAACTGCTGTAGCAAAAAAAAAAAAAAAAGTCGCTAGATAGCCGCTACCAAGAAATACAAGCGTTTGCAAAGTAGCTGAGCAACAAATATTACCTTGTCAAGGAATGTAACACCTTCTTGAAATAAATGGTTCGTGTCCTGGCCACAAATAACACAACTTAACAGTCAGTTAGTCTTATACCCGGAGCCTGTTTCTGTCAGTCGCTCTTGCCACCTCACTCTCCTCCTGTCGTACCATAATCTGGCGACGGTGAGGGCCACTCATTGGTTTAAACCTTGTCACGTGGTTACGTCCACTCTACCCACGCCACACCACTATCATACTACTGTACACATACACTAGTCTATATTAAAACTAATGTGTCTAAATAAAGGTAATAGCTATTTCACATTCACAACTAGTTCAACCTTTTTAAAAATGACAACAGAGAAAAAAAACTTTAAAAGACCCATCTTTAAAAATGCGTTCTTTTTGATTACTGAAATGTGCCATTACTGTATGTTTAATCCCTTGCCAAGTACAATTTTCAAGGACAATCTGCTATCATATTCTTTTACAATGGGTTCAAAGGTATAATGTAAGAAAACAGTCTAGTATTACAGTAAAAGATTATCCTTTATTTTTTCACAATTAAAAAAAAAAAAAAGAAGAAGAAAAATCTTGTTAATACTATAACAAGTTTAAAAAACAAACAAAAAACAACCCAAAACATTATACATAGATCAGTTACAGAACAATGTACAAGAGAAGTTTCCGACCTACTATCAGTGGCCCTTTAAACAGGTGGAACAAGTAGGTGAAGGGCTGCACTGACCAAACGTGCATGACAAGTACACAGCAGGAGGATGACAGCATGGTGACAGATGACATGAAACCATAACTAAATCTTTAGTTTTTCAACATGACATTTGCAAAATTAAATCAAAATTGCTTCCTGGACATGAAGAAGGTTTTCCTACTGAAGAGCACAAACACAAAAACATCCTATAGAGGAGTAACTGCTGCCTTTTCAAACAGGATGTGACTTGCTCTACAGAGTTTCATGTAGATTTCACTGCATGGGTGATCAGGGTAAGGCACCACTTGACTTTAAATGGTACAATGGAACTTGTGGATAATAGTGAGTGGATATTAGTATCGGTCAGATTGTTTTTAACAGAGTAAAATAGAGGTATTTTAATTTTGGCCTGTTTCAGGAAAAAAAAAATGACAACGATGACTTGGAAATTGTTTACAAATTAGTCTTTTAAAAAAATGTGGAAGACAAGGACCGTTGGCTCTCTGCTGCATACAAGTAAGGGTATATAGTACAATAAATATAAATAAACTGAGGGAAGACAGGTGAAAAACATATGCTTTACATTCGAGTCAAATATACAATGAAGCATGAAGAAGAAACAGTGACAGGTTTTGGCAGGAGAGCCAATTAAAACCTGGACCAAGAAAAAAGAAAATTGCAAGAGAAGCAATGGTTTTCAGAGGCTGTCCTGAGGTCAGTTTAGACATTATACTTATTCAGTACAGTGACTCTTGCTCTAGAGACACACTGTTCCAATAGCACCTTAATGATACATACCTTGTTATGTCTTCTAAAAATGATCAAATTACATGCTTACATGTCCATATCACAGACCAGCTTTGTGAAGGCTGAGTCCGTTTTATAAGATTAGATAACATTTAATACAAGGTCAATTTTGGCAGGTGCAACATGCTCTGAGATCAGGTGATACAAATGTCTTCAGAAGGACTTAAGTGCTTATTGATGTTCATTGTTAATTCTTAACTAAAGCATGTGAATCCTCCTTCTCTGTATCTGTTAGGGTGTGAATTTACTAGTGAATGCAATTATCAAAACATATTAAAGAAGATTGATCAGCAGATTTTGCAACACACTCAGGAGCATGAGCATCCAAAGGTGACTGGGTCCAACTTTATTTTAAATTTTTTTCATTGCAGGCTGTATTTTCTCCTCATGCTTTTTTACTCTAGCCAAATTGGAAAAAGAAATTTCCAGGTGCATTATCTGAGAAGGAGAGACAGGGAGAAAAAAAAAGAGTTAGGATGCCAATAAATGTCCAATAAATTTCTTTGTGTTATCAAAACCTTAAAGATATCTTAAAAGTGGCAAAAACATACCTGGACTGGAATCAAAACTAAATCCTCCCCCATGGCCACCAAAGAAAGCCCTGAAGATGTTATTGGCATCAAAATCTAGAGAGAAAAGAAAGGGAGAGATACAGCAGGATTAGTTGGCATTGATGAGTCCTCTGGAAGAATGATATTAAAAAAAAGAAGTATTAAGCCATTTTACATTCATTCTAATATAAAGAAAGAAAATCTAATTAAAGATAAACCTCAGGTTTAGTTTTTGGCTGTATAGTCCTCTCACAAGCACTGATCATGATCGGAACTACAGTGAGTATGAGATGGCCTGTGACCATATTAACACAAACAAAAAAACTGCTGTCATTCAATAGAATGTTGGACAAGTGGCGCCCTCTACAGGTAGAACTTATTCTGGCTAAAATGTCAGCAGAAGGACCCACTTCAGGGTTAAAACCATCACCTTTTTTTTGGCATTTTAGTGAAAGAAATTGAACTGTATTTATCAACAATTTCTAAAAGTACAAATAAAGTTGTTATCACATATGAATGCTGCATGTCATTGTCAATTTTTAACTCTATTTAATGCATCCTTTTATACTTAAAGGTTGAATATGGAGGCATTTTAATAAAAAGCTATATTTTTTAGAATATAATACCTCCACGGGGCGTTTAGAGGGGTGCAGAGTGAAAGTACA
>JAPMNP010671617.1:0-20014 GCA_029874935.1 Atherina boyeri | reverse complement strand
CCTACACGTGAACGCGCAAAACGGAGGGGTAGGGGTAAGGGGAAGGGCCAAGGGGTTAAATGGGATTGGGCCTAAAATTGAGCTACAGATGTGCATATACCCATCACGTGATCCGAAAATGGGACCGATCACATGGTTTCAGACTCGATCGGAATCGGCTGTTACATCTTGATCAGGGATCGATTTATAGCATGAGTGGATGTCTGAGTTCAAGTGGCTGAGGTTAGGTATGACCAAGGGGCAACTTCTGGCCGTGAAAGTTGAAGCCAAGGGGTGGCTCCAAAACATTGAAAGTCCCAATAGACTCCCATGTTAAAAAGGCTGCCTGTCGGCATCTTATCTTATCATTTAGTTTATTGTGTGTGCTACTGTTAGCTCAAGGTCAAGTACGGTAATATATCCTCTCTCATATGGAAATAATGTACTTCAAAGATCATTGTGCAAAGGACCAACAGACCCTGTAGATAAGGAGGGTACCCTTAAATTGGCTGGTTTATTAGAGCTGAAACACGAGCTGTTGTACTGTCTCTTCATATTTTGTCCAAAACATGACAAACACATTTAGACTCCACTTTGCAAACTTGTGAAAAACTAATATAGTATGACTCCTATAAAAGTTTACAACTGATTAAGCTGCCAAATAATTATAGTGAGTGATACTGACTTACTGAGTGTCCCCAAAACCAAGCTGAAGCTCAGAGGGGTCGTGCTTTTACCGTGTCGGCTCCAAAGCTTTGGAACGATCTGCCTACTGTATGTGTGTTAAACATACCTACTCTCTGTCTGTTTTTAAATCACTTCTTAAAACCCACCCTTTTTCTGTGGCTTTTGATATCCAGTAAGATGACGACTTTAAAGTATACTTGTGTTATTTGCTTTAATGTTTGGTTTTTGTTGCAGGATTTTATTTATTTATTCCCCCTCTGTACAGCACTTTGTCAGCTTTGGTTGTGTTAAAGTGCTTAACAAATAAAGTTGGAATGGATTGATGTTAATGATAACATATTACCTCATCTGGACTATAATTTGAAAGTGACATGGAAACACACAAGTTAGAGTATAGGTAACTCAAAACTATATTTAAGAGCTGTACTTTGCTACATTCCACCACAAACTAAATGTATACATAAGAGCAACAGTAACACAAATGTTACCAGCTTAAACATTTGAATTGTATCGTCTGATGATCAAATCCTATTAAATGATATCACCACTGGCATTGCTGACCTGACAATTAGTTACACTGATTTACTATCATGCTATAGGCACAACCTAGATTTTCATTTTGTTTACTATTCAGTATGAACCCACACATAACTTCACATAGAAGTCTCTAGCATTCTGTTTTGTTTGTTTTTCCTTTTCTTTTTTTTCAAACCAGGAATGGGTAAGTTTTCAGAAACTAGCCAAAATATGTTTTTGATTGCTAGCTAACATACACTGTACTGTACATGTAGTTACACGACTTTTCTAAACATCTTTCAATATTAGTTAGCAAGACTAAGCGTGTGCAACAACTGTCACTTTGATGGTAAATGTTTGAGCTGATTTATTTAAAAACAATGTTAAGGGAAAAGGTCTGTCGGAGAGGTTTCATTCGTGAGCTCCGGAGTTTGATAAGCTAAAGCTAACTCTGGCTCTACTGTACTGTCTGTGTAGCACTTCCAGGAACTAGCCAGAGCCAGGTCGACAAAAAACAGTTCATATCAATTTTGTATACATCGTTTCATGTTATAACTTAATGTAAAACATTAAATCAGCAATGCATACGACATACATACCAGCTCATTTTGAGTTAACTTCTATTCCTGTTTCACTGGGTAGTAGTACTTTCTTCCGAGAACCATAGCTTTCCACCACTCCACTGTGAGGCGTTTACAGGAAGTCATCGAAGCAGAACCGCTCGTGCTTCCTCTTCGGAAGTTTTTTTTTCTTATTTCCAATTATACGTCAGTAATATCGTATCCGTCTGCAAATGGCTAAGTTCTGCCAATAAACATTTGTATGTTATCTTCAATTTAATTTTTCTATTTATTTATTTTTTAAATCTTAGATTATGTGAGTGTTGTGCATACGAAGTCGTGCGTGCGCACGCGGAGACCGAAATAAACTGAAGGCAAGTTATATTTTTCTTTATTCAAGTACTTACATAGAAATAACAAAACAATTGCATTACAACAAACTTAAGTGCCAGGTAAACAGGGGAGCACATCTCCCCATCACAAGGATATAGTAAAATTCATTTCAATATTCAGCTCATCATAAAATGACCTTATTATAAGGTAATAAAAAACATTAAATAGGCTAAAGACATCCACAACATTTTTTAACAAGATCCCTTGTTTTCTTTAACAAAAAGCCAACAGAACAGTTATCCAAGTGTGTGTTTCCAGTTGTCTGTTTTGCATTGTTGTAAGTTTTGTCCCATTTTACCCAATGTGACTTTTATCATGCATAATAAAGAAATGAGCACCACCCACAGCATCTGTGGGTAGCACTTTGGAACATTTCCGTGCACATGCAAACATGAGGATATACTGTTAATGAAAGGAAACACAACACAACAGAAAACAGTGAGTATCGACTCCATCTAAACACCAGTGTCACTGTTGAAGACCACAAAATCCCTGAAGCCACCCTCTCGTCCATAAGATGACATGAGTTTCCTATATTATCTACACATTGTCGAAATGATTTTTCTCTCTTTCTTTTTTTCTTTTTTAAAGAAAATCCATGATTATTAATTGCCATAAGTGAGCCAAAGCCTATGGCCTTGCCCATGGCAGTTGCACTGAGACTAAATCAGACAGATACATACAAACATTAGCACAAGGCTGCCCTCAGCTACAAGCATACAGAGGTCACATTTATGATTTGTTGCTCCTGTGGAGCTCCTGTGGAGAATTGTTTTTGATCAGTCAACCCTGCAACCCAGTTTGGCACAAAGATGGCTGCTGATGTTGGCTCAGATCCAACATGGAGCAGAGGATGAGACAAATCCCAATTTCAGAACTTTCAGCCGCCTACTTTTGGCAAATAAAGTATATCAATAATAGAAAATAAAATATTCGAAAAACACTACTAAGCGTGGCATGATTTGTAATTAACAAGTTTTTATGGATACCTGTAGCATTCACATATTACACAGAGACCATTGTACAGCCGGTATTGTAGTTTAACAGCCAAACTGCATTAAAGGAGTGGGATAGAGGGCATCATATCAATTTGATGAAATCTACAAAAGTGTCTCTACAATAGCGACAGACACAGCAAGGCTGATAAAATATTGTGTTTGCAAACTTGAAATTACATGGCTTCATTTGGACAGAGAAATAGTTTGGTATAGTCTTTGCCTTTGCATCACTTTTCAATCCAAAGACACACAAACACAGGTTTCTCTTAGAGGGGGGCACAACTTTTGGTTAACTAACTCAGAATGAGCCCATATATTGTATACTATCTAACATCAAATCATTCTTACATTACAAATAAACATTTTAGTTTTTTTTATCACATTAGGGCCTGTGTTTATTTTGATAATACTGTATATCACAGCTTTACTCATTAAAAAAATTACTGTGGCACAATTCAATCTTCAATCCACTCCAATGTCAAATAAAGTGAATTATTATGGAACTAATTATCACAGATTATAGATAAAGAAGCTAAATCAATATCTAAACCTTGTAAAGAATGTTTGTAAAATGTTGTATTTTCTTTATATCAACTTGTGTTGCATTTTATATAACTGGAGTTGAAAAGTTTAATTTGTCCGTGTCCACCAAGGATATGGACTAAAAATCAAGAAAACACATAGTTCCATATGATATGGAACTATGTGTTTTCTTGATTTTTAGTTAGATGTTGCAGGCTGTGGGAACTTTTAAACTTTTTTAAAAGGTGCAAGGAGGTCTCTTCATTTTACCACGTAGACGAGTTGAGAAAAGACTCTCTGAGGCCAGATTAATTGGAAAATAAGTGGATACTTGCCAGGAAGCTCAGCAGTGAAAACTGTTTGTTACAGGAAAGGGAAAGTATGGCCTTCAAAGCTCATTATTGCATGCACTGTGTTCTCTGTGGCACTGTTTGTCTGAACCTTTCTTCTGGCCTTTGCATTTTTCTGTTCATATCCTTTTTTTTGCTAGTTTGCCTTGTCTGCAGACTGCCACAATATGTTTTTCTCCAGCTGTTAACAATATTGATAGGAATTCTATGTTGTCAAATAGCTCAGCCAGTCGTCACAAATCAAGTTGAACAAGATGGGAAGAAGCAGGTTTTCTAGATGGTATCCTACTATGGGGAAAAAATATAACTCCAAAACGACTTTTTTTTAAAGACATTTTAAATAATGACTCCAGCATTTCTGTTTGACAGCTGTGCTTTATGTCAGCCCTGGCAAAGTGCATACCTATTTCTACTGTATCAAGTCCTTACCCTTGTTTTTCACATTTCGCCAACATAATTTTACAATCAATGAATTTGGATATTAGATGAAAATGTATTATTAGCATCTCTTACGATAGTTTTAGCCATAGAGCCACAATACAGTCTTTGCACTCTCTAAAAGCGATGCAAAACATTGTTTTATAAAACGATCTTTTATAAAAATGAGTTTTTGTTGTAATATTTGTCAGCGTTATTTTCAGCATTATAATGTGCTAGAGCCAACTGAAGCCATTGACAGAAGTGAGCCTATACAAAGAAAATAGAAAACATATCTCTTTCCATTAGCAAAGATAATAAGATTCATTAGTGAAAATTATTTGCATGCCCTGTACTGTATTCTGTTTTTGAGCTGTTTTGGTCATTTGAGTCATTTGTGAGAATGTCTAGAATATCCAGTGGTTTTATACAGTGGTGAGTGTGATAATTGAAATAACCAATATTTCTTTAATGGAGATGCACAAAATACACACACAAAAAAAGAAAAAAGAAAAAAAAGGTAAACTATTCAGAAAACACTCTAATGCTTCCTTAATCTGGTTTCCATTTTAAAGCATATGGATGGTGCCGATGCTATTGTCGTCATAAAGGAATGCACATATATGCACAATTTAATACTGAAATATGGCGCATTTGACATTTGAGTACAAAAGTGAAACATCTACTGCAGCTACCTGCATACATATTTGTAAACTGTACAAAAAAACAAAAACAAAAAAAACACCTTACAGTAGTTTACAGCTCAGTATCTCTGTGTTAGAAAAAAATGTAAACATGGATATAGAGGGTTTTTTTCTGAATGATCTCTTACCATTTACTGCTCTTCTTTAGGTTTATTGAACCAAGTAGTTTAATCTTTTTAGACTGAGAAGCATAGACAAAGGGTCTCGGTCATCTTTATCTTAATTCAACTTAGCTTTTATATACTGCTGGTTTTTTACCAACCCAGTATTCTTTAATTAAGTAGTTCAGTCTATCTAACTGTGCCCTTAGTTAATTTGATTTACATGTTGGTGGCGTATGTCATGACTATATTGCAAATAATTGCAAAATTCATAAAAATTTAAAAGTTTTTTACATTATCAGTGAGCTTTTAAAAAGAAGAAAAAAAAGCAGCACAAATTGTAGCTGGTAACACAACATAAATCCACCATACAAAAAAAAGAACAAAAACACACAGTGTTTCTCAGTGACTACAAATAAATAAGTATTGGCGAAGGCATCAGTTGCTGCAGGCGTGTTACACGTAACAGGACAAGACATCGATTTGCTTTTTGTTACCTCGTCAGTGATTATCTGGTTTAACCAAATTGTGTTATTTGGTGAATGAATCTGATCTCTCTGTTGACTCAAGAACTATGCTAAGCTGATACAACTGTTGGGTTTGGCAAATATCAGGCACAAATATAAGACCAAGGTTGGCTGCATCACCACAATACATTTGGCACATTCTCTTTAGAAAACAACATTCAAATTGGAAAAAAAAGACACCTCAACAAAAACAACAAAATCAGACAGTCAAGTGCCACTATTAAGGTATTCATGACAGTACACAAATATAACCAATTGCACTTTTAAACAGCCTAATAAAATTAATGCATACATCTCAGACAGCTAACCCTTTAACTGAGCTCTATTATAGTATTGTGTTAATCCACCCTTACCATGGAGGCTGGCTTTCTTCCAATAAAGATTTTTTTTTTTGCAAAATTTACATAAGTTTATCCACTTAAAAACCTATAGAAACACAGTGGACTTCTTTACAGAATGTGCTTAAGTGCCCTTCTTTGTGTTGATACTGTGTTACAGTAGCTGAGGCTCTGAATTGCTAGAAAAAAAAGAAAGCTGCCTTTCCACTTTTCCTTAAACTAAAGGCATCCATCTCAAAATAGAAGGAACTGAAATGAGCAGGGGTATAAAAGAGAAGAAAAGAGTCACCTATTTATCTGATAGTGGATTCTTCCTAAGTCTCTTTATGGTGTGTGGCGAGGGTCTAGTCCAAGTTCACGTAGTGACGGTCATGATGTTCCCACTGTTGGCCCCCCACAGGAGCTGGGTGGCGAGCTGTGGCTCCCAGCCGCCCCACTGCTCTTTTCAGCTTGCTTCTTGTCTTTCTGTTTCAGATGAACCTTTGCATGTCTCTTTCGCTCGTCACTTCTGGCAAACTTGCGTCCACAGAACTCACAGGAGAAGGGTTTCTCACCCGTGTGTGTGCGAATGTGTGTGGTCAGATGGTCACTCCGGCTGAAGGAGCGCATGCATATTCGGCACTGGAAGGGTTTGTGACCTGTGTGGATCCGAAGGTGACGTGTGAGCTCGTCTGAGCGAGAGAAGCGTCTGTCACAGTTCTCTGCTGGACAGGCATGCGGCCGTTCATGGACCGGGGTTTTGCTGGGACGGTTGGGGTACTTCCGAGGACGGATGGGTTTGAGGGTGAGAGTCTGAGGTGGGGGGTGGTGCTGAGGGGGATGCTGCTGTCCACCGATGAAACCTGGGTGGATTTGTTGCTTGTCTTTAAACGCTCTTATGGTCTCCAGTGGTGTGATAGGTGGAGGGTTGACTCTGATAGGGTCCATGGTCTGGAAGGGCTTGTGCTCCATCACGCCAACTTCCCCTTGATGATGAAAAAGGTTGTAGTCAGGGATCATGGAGAAAAGGCTACCATCCATTGGAGCTTTGGATGTGGAGTGATAGTCATTGCCAGGGTAGGCTAGAGCCGTGCTGGTAGCAGGGCTGTGGTGGAAGGAGACCTGATCTTGGTAGAGGTCACTGCAGGTGGAATAGGCAGGCAGTGGTGGACCATATACCTGCTCCATGTCTGACGTCTGTCCGCCCATACTGGCTGCGGAGGATGATGTTTGAGTCGTTACAGTGCCGGGTGATGGAGAAACACCTAAGATCCCTGCACTGACAAGACTGATGATATTGTTGTCAGGACACCAACCAGAGCCCCCAATGCCACCTGAAGGAGGAGTGTCAAAGGCGAACTTCCCCAGATAGGTGACCGTCTGTCCACTGCGGTTGGACTGGAAGCTGGAACCATACTGAATGTCTGAGGTCGCCTTCTCGTTTCCCATGCCCAGATCCATGATATTATCTATGAAAGTGCATAAAAACACAGAACATGAGTGAGTCATGCATAAAATCCAATCATCAGAGTAGAAAAAGCTGTGGAATTGAAAATGTGTCAAAGTTGTAAAAATAAACTTTTACATTCAAAATGAACTTTAAGCGACAGTCCTCAGTTTGTCCAAAATGAAACTTGTCTGCATATCCTTACAACAGATGAAAAAATACGGCAAAAAACAGTCCCATACAGTTCATGAAGAAACGTGAGCGCTGTCAGACCTGGAAGTTAAGTGACTGAGTGCATCTGAGAGAGTGGTGTCTCTCTCTCACACAGATCCCACAAGCTCTCATAAATCAAGACCTAAACACCCCCTTTGATCCAGTCATTGTGTCCCTCAGGAGGACAGCCAAACTGAATGGCAAGACTTGATGTCTTAACAGCAGGGAGGATTATAAGGCAGACGCCACATCTATCACGCTCAAGAATTCAAGATGCATATGCAACAAAGAACATCTGGAAGGAAAATCTAAGTCATTCTATCCTATTCCCTTATTATTGTATTTGCACACATCTTACACTTTATGCAGACAGACACACATTCGCACAGACATTTAAGTAATTCGAAAGATGCCTAAAAAACTCATAATAAGATGACGTGCTAATGGAATGGATTTATTTATTGGCTTGAAAAATAATTCCTTGTTTTTTCGGAAGTGAGGTTCAACATTTCTTGACATTTGAATGAAATCTTATCAAGGTGTCTGCCTTCACTCTAATAGAAGCCTCCTGCAATTTGGCTGAAGGCAAATTATGCTGAATGACATAGGAAGAAAAAAAGCGAGTATTGCACAATATCTTTTGACACACAAGATTTACGGGAACACTCATGCCCTTTTTATTTTTGTCTGTGCCATTAGGTAAACAAAATGCCACTGATATTAATTAAACTTACTCGAAACCTTTAGTTTGTTGATATTTTGAGTGTTGAGATTTTAAAATAGAAGGGGGCACCAATTGAATACATCACATTTCTTGTAGGTCAATACTGTCTCTCATGTTCCACCTGTTCAATCAAAGCATGTGTCATTTCTATTTGTCCAAAAATATTGTATATAAAAATATTTGTTTAAAAAAAATCTCACTGTTTATATGTGAATGTGAGAGGAAACAGAAACACACACTATTGTCTGCAACACCTTTTCTTCTAGTTTAATTCATTTTTCAACATATATTTGTCTGATATCACTTACATTTTATACCTTGTGAAAAAAAATGGTCTAATATATTTATTTATTTGACATTACCAAAAAAAGTATTAGCCTACCTTTAACATCTGGCGCGGGGAAAGAAAAACGCACACCTCTGGGATAAATCAATTTGGTGGTAAATTTAAATTAAGTAGCCTTTCTTAATACAAATGCAAAAGTACATCAGACAAAATTATTTGGGCATTAATTGTGGTTTCTACTTTTAGCTGATTTTATTTTCCTTTTTTGTCTCTTTTTTTTTTTTTTTGCCATTGATTCATCACCTTTAAAGGTACAGCTGTAGCCTGCAGTGTGTGTTTGATTTAATCTATCCAACAGTCTTTTGGTACGCGCCTGACTTCACAAATTAATCTAGTTTAGGCAACAAATCAATCAATATATTCGGCCTCCAGATTTGTTAAACATATGTTGGATTAAGGGGCCTGCACGCTATTAAACGTGTTAGGAGAAAGCAGACACACACGCACACACACACCTTTCAACCCACTTGAACGTGTTGATAGAGTTGTGAATGAGAGTCATTTTTTAAGTAGCCTAGTTGTGAAATGGATCTGAAATCGGAGGCATTATATTTTGACTACATTGTCCTGTTCACAGATTAAATTCAGAAGCCGCGTGCGTTTTAAATGGACTTTGCGTGAAACACTCATTTTTCACAACCATTCGTATCGACACGTTTCCTCTAACACATCCCAGTCATGGAGAATTAAAATCAATACAAGATATTGAAATCTAGTTAAATGTAAGATATCCACCTATGTCTGTAGCCTGAAATGAGTTGATGCCTTTTTACAGGTTCTGCTTAAAATTCTGACATTCAGCTGCGGAAAGCTAAATCAACATAGATGAGAAAATACTTTTTAATAAAATGACAAAGTCAACTTTAATTCCAAACTTTTAAATGTGTTCCCAATTTACAGATGATGCTATTACACCTGACCCCGGGGAAGTGTCATTAGGACTCTGCCTTTATGCGCAGCAGCCAGAGCGCAAACAGGTGCTTCAAGCTCGAAGACAACTGTTGCAGTCTTAACACAGCGCAGCGTGAACCACTTTCACCAAAGCACGCGCTCTCAAAAAGTAGCACACATGAAAAATCTTACCTGCATTCATTTGTGAATAGTGGTTAATAGATTCCGTACTGGTGAAAATATTCATTGACGTCGGGATGTCCTCTTCTGGGTAGAGACTGTCAGGGATCGTGTTTATTAAACTGCTCATGGTAAGAGGGATCTTGTCCGCCAGTTTCCCTGTCATAGCAGTTATGTTCAGTCCGACATTTATGAAGGACAGCGCGCAGGTATCCAAGTAGTTACAGAAAAACACCGGGTGTTCTCAAAGAAGAAAACACAGGTGCTGATCGGACGTGAAAAAAGAGAGGTGCAGGGACGGATCCTGTTGCTGTATCTATCCAAGTATCCCGCGGAGGACGAGCAGCGCCGGTTATCTCCTCCTGTGTACTCAGAGGCTATTGTTGTTATTAATCTGATCACTGTGGAAGCTGACGGGCTGCTTGTGGGGGAATTTGAAGTCTGAATCAATGGAGAAGGAGGTGGTGGTGTTGGGTTGAACAAGAGCAGCTCTACTTGCTCTATTGGAGCTGGATAGGGGACTCCAGCCTGCCCGTATTAAATAGGGGGATGGAACATTTGCGTGACGTAGATGACCATATATGGACATGGGCGCCCAGCGCCAGGCTCTCCGCTCGTCAGTCGGTGGAAACTACAGCGGAGGCAAAAGGCTCCGAAAGAGAGATAAAGTTTACAAAATCGAGATGTCACCTGCAGCTGCGTCCTTCTTTGGCTTGAGCCTCTGTTCTCGTCCTTGTGGAAAACATATCATTGAATTAGCAGCGCCTTATCTTTATTATTCACAGTCCTTGTGATACCTCCAGGAGACTATCAGGCACACAGCGAGCTAGTAAAGCATCTGTGTGTGTGCGCGACTTAAACAAAGAGTGTGTTGTGGCTATGCCTGTCACTCATACAAAACACACTTCTTTGTGTCTCAAGTTAAGTCTTTACACTGCATCAGTAAGGCTGATATTACATTAAGACTAAGAAAATGATCAAAAATAAATAAATAAGTCAAATGCTGACTTTCCCTGGCCTCTTCTTGTCCACAAAAGCTCAGACAGGTCTCTGATTAAATTTAGTGTTCTATTTTTTTCTCCTGGTGAACTTGAACACACTTTGTGCCGCCCTGTGTTGCAGAACACTGGCACAAAACTCATTTTAAGCAGCATCATTGTCAAACACGCAGTAAATTGAAGGAGTTAATCGTTTGTAAACATTGCAAGGCTTTGCACAGGCTTGCTTTGACTTGGAACCCAAGTGACTGGTCGAGTGGAAACTCCAAATAAGGCAGTGTCCGGTCCCGCCCCTTAATGTCTGTATTTGGACATGTGAGTTCCGGGTGAAGTAGTAGTGGAAAAGTGATCGGAAGCCACAGACGTTTTAAGAGATGACAGTGGACAAAGCGTCATGGCTCGCCTTTGCCAACTTGTTAACTTGTGACAAAACAAACAAAACAACAACTTTACACTGGTTACCTCAGAATGTAATAACTTCCACACGCCCACAAAATTTGGTTTGTTAATAAAAAAGTAATAAAAAAAAGAAAAGAAAAAAAACCTGAGGGGTTTACCTGCAAAACTAAGATTTGTTTCTATTCATATATTCACTTTATTGACATTCACACAAAAATATGAAAAAGGCCTCTGAAATGTTCTCAGAAAACACTGAATGAAAAGGCAGTGCTGGCATATATTGTACAGACCTGAGAAATTAATAGTACCTCAATGAAACAGAAGTGTAAACAGAGTGTGTGGGAGAATTAGTCTGAATCATGCTTGGTGTTTAGGGGGCTTATACAAACAGAGCAGCCGCAGCCAGTGATCTTGCGTGTCTCATTACCACGGGCAAGTCCTCCATGTGCTCGTCTCTATGAGTGTCTGCCACTCTAGTACAGCTGAGTGGAGTCCTCTCAGGGTGTCTGGAACTGTTATATTTAAGATGAATTTACTCCATTCAAAACACTCTCATTACAAGTCAAAAGAGATACTCTGTTTTGTCGTCATCATCCACTTCATACTGACTAATTTCCTAGATATGTTTAGTGTTTCACATTTTGTATATAAGCCCGTCTCACGCCAAAGCTGAAATTGTCTAATGTCTCATGAGTTGAAAAGTTGAAAGATGTTTTTTTTGTATATGTAATACGAGAACCAGGCAGTAAAATCTCAGAGGTGAAATGATTATACCCTCTGATTATTATATTTAAATGCATGGTTAAGCAAATAAAGCAACATAAGCTTGGTTTGAACCAAATAACAGATGAGCCAGACAATGTAATGTGATACAAAATAATGGCATGACTCATGACCTGGAGCATTTCAGATTGAACATAAGATTAAGACATCAAGATGGTAACATTACAAACAAAAGTTTGTAAAAAAAAAAAGAGTTTGGCACTGAATTGGCATCATGCTGTTTCGTCCATTCTAATAAGCTGCACACATTGATCAAAACACTGGGATATCCATGGAAAAGGGTTTCTCTGCTGTTGTGTCTATGGATGCAAACCAGTGAGAGAATCCCCACAGGTGTAGTTCAGGACTTACTGTACTAAAGTGTCTTTCCTTGGGGGAAGTGTTCGTGTGCCTCAGTAGTTGGAAAGTTGGCCAGCCCAGCTGGAACACTTACCTGTTGCAGGCCTATTTCCTCGACTGTGAGATGGGTCACATGGGGAAGGCCTGCAGTGTTTGTTAAAGCTTGCAGCGCGAGATCTCTCTGACAGCAGCACCTGGCTCTTTTGCATATGGGAATTCCATGGAAGCACAGGCCCATTTTAAAGCACAGTGGAAAATGCCCCATGCATCGTGGAAGTGTAGTCAAATTAGTTTTGTTTTTTCCACATTCAATGGGCAAGTCTAAAATTGATCCACATTGTTAGTTAAGGAGCTATTGCCTGATTCTGTTTTCCTATTTAAATGCTTATATAATAATTATGACTGTGTATTCAGTACTTTCTATGACAACGTATCAGCATATGGTTCAAGTTTGATCAGCTTAGAAAGACATGTATATAGGTGCATAGTATAGCCCATTTCCATAGTTCAATTATGGCTGAAGATATCAAATCTAAAATTGGAGGAGTTTATGCCCAACTTATAAACGTATGTGGATACCAATAAGAAACTTACAGCAAAACAAATAATTTCCCACACACTTTCTCCAGAGATCACTGACAATATTTTGATCTTCATCAGGTCAAAAGTTTGAACAACAGAGAACGTGCCCATGTTTATATCTTCCCATATAATAACAAGTCTCAGGTCAAGCCATGAAGAGTCTAAAATTCTAAATCTAAAGTCATCCAGGGCATCAAATGACAATGTCATCAATTATTTGAGAAACATCAAATCAAAATGCAAAAGGGGTGTGAAAAATGATGTACACTGTGCTGCTTCTATAGGAATTTTAAGGGTAAGTGATAGTCAGGTGCTGCTAATCAATTAAACTTGATTAACTTACTATGAGCAGGTGTAAACACCTCCAAGAAATACATAGTTTTGACAGTTTATGGATTGAAGGTTTGTGTAAACACAATGCCAAGGAGGAAAGACGTCAGCAGTGATCTTGGAGAAGCAATTTCTGCTTCTCTTCAACCTATAGGCCTAATGGTTATAAAGGCCATTTTCAAACAACCTAGAGTCAATAATTTAACAGTATGATGGATTATTCACAAGTAGAAAACAAACATTCAAGACAGTTGCCAGTGTTCCCAGGAGTTGATTTCTCAGCAAGTTCACTCCAAAATCAGAGAAACTGCAAAAACCCAAGAGCTACATCTCAGCCTCTACAGGCCCCCGTTGGCTTTTTAAAAAAAAAAAATGATTTGGAAATTTTGGTAGTAGAAAGCATCATCTCTATATAAAGAACATGGCAGCACAGTTTTGGGTTGTAAAGTTGTATTCAGATAAAATAAAATACTTCTTAAGGACCATTTGATTTATTTTTCCGATTAGATCTTGATACTGAAATCTTAGGTGATAAACACATAGGGGCCAAAGTGGAGTTCAATGTTTTGCCCCAGGACACTTTGGCACGTGGACCAGAGAAACCAGTAATCAAACCAGTCATCCAATAGGCCATCAGTCATCCAATAGGCAGATAGGTGTTTAGGAGGGAGGGAAAGAGAGAGGGATTTTTATCTAGTTAAAGTAGGTCCAAATAAATGTAACTAACCTGTGCATCAAGAAAGTGGGTAAGCAATTATCCATAATGCTGGGGGCCTCAATTCTCCAAACTGTCCTTTTAAAACACTTTTCCAGGATCAATTTACTGATTGCACTGTACCATATTTGATTAAACTAAAGCTTAAGTAACAACTTGTGTGTGTGATCATATAACATCTAATAGTTAGACAATGTCCCTCTCTAAGGGGGGAGAATAATAATGATATACTGAAGTTTTTTTGCTTGATCTTTTTACAAATCAAACAATCCCAAAAGGCATTTAAGCCCTAGTGGTTTACAGTGGTTTTAGCAGATCACCTTTATGCTTCTTCACAGTCTGCCATTGGTATGTGCAGTCCAGTTTTGCACTATTGATAGGAGAAATATGCATTTCAGGAAACAAAGCCAACAGATTCCTCAGCAAAATTATTTAAAAGTCAAAAGGTGGGTTTTAAAATTCCTCATTTGTTGTTGGTAAAATGAAAATCGGATTCGTTTGTGCTTCAAAATGTAGATATTCATTTGTATTTTCTTCTGAGGCAGAACTTGAATCTCCAGGTGGTTTAAATTGCACTAGATCTCTGCAGTTAGAACTGCAATACTGGCCTGTGGAGGTCAATCAACAACAACTACCATCACTGCTACTTCTAATAATAATATAATGAACACATTTTTTAAAAGAAATGTAAGCACACATTCCTATTCACAATAAGTGATCAACTGCAGAATTTCACCAGTGAAATAAATATCCAGCACTTCTTCAGCATCAAAGTCATGCATATTAGATCATTTATTGCTGGTTAGGCAACAGAATTGATTATACAAATTCCTTTTAATTAAGTTTAGTTTGAATATATTAAGAAAACATTAAAGGGCCTTCTCATATGATGAGGCGATGTGAGAAGCTGTTCATTTTTCAGAGAAGCCAATATACTGTGTAGCACTAAACTACAGCTGTCAGTTTTTCCTTATCATAATATTTCAACTCTCCTGACATTTGGAGTAAAAATAAACACATTCAAGGAAGCTGAGTGGCAAAACCCAGCTGTTTTGGCAAGAAATCTGCAAGATATGAGAGAGAAAAAAAATATGCAGTGTATTTGGAAGTACAAAACTTGGCATTTCAATCGTGTACTGATGGATTCAAGTAGGTGGTATTTGGAAGAATGCTCTCCCACTTGGCATGCTTTACAATGAGTGTGGAGTTATAATCCACTTGCCAGTTGTTAGCAATGTGATTTCATAAGTCAAATAAGATGGGCAAATCAAGGTCAGGAGCAGCACTCTAACCAACAGATACTTAACATTTGTTCAAAAGCATCAAATTCTCTCACTAACTGTGTGCTCATGTACATTGTTTTGGTTGTTTTGTTTGTGGACTTAGATGCTTTGACTGCTAAGTCGGGGAGGCAAACAAAGCAAATGCAGGACAATTTGATCAATGATCTCCCAGAGTTCATGGAGAGGGCACATAGGGGTTTACCAAGGCTGGCTTAACCACCAAAGGAACAAAAACCTCCATTACCTACTCCTGCCTAGCCCACTGATGAGACACCAAACTGGGGTCAATGAAACCACCAACTAAAGATTGATCATCAGAACATCAAAGTCATTCATGTAAATCCAGCCTTTTTCAGACATCTGGGGTATTGATACAAACCATTCTCAGAGGACAGTTGCTGGTTAGAAACCGATATTCCTCATGGGGGGTACCCTGACCCACCCTCTACAAAGACCTGTAAAGTCTGAAAACTATCTCACTGTGAAAGGGTTGAAAAGTTTACCCACACCATCCTCTGCAGACCTACCAGGTGAGACTCTTTAAAGTTCAAAATGGGTTCATTGTCCCTAAGTTATACTGAAGGACACATTGAAATGGAGCACTTTATACTTCTGATAAATCAATTGAGTTCCTGAAATTATTGAGTATGATGAAACAACGAGTATGTTCATTGTTTCCATTTGGGGTGAAAGTGGTCAATGGAAATATGATAAACAATTACACAAACAGTAAGTTCCTTTCACTGACAGGCCCTGCAGCCCCTCCCCCTGCCCTGTCACTCTAGAGTATTTTGGTTCAGTTCCACTGCAGCATCCGGCTGTGTTGCGGTCTTGGTTTCACCTCCCACTTCCTTTTTTTGGCCCTGACGTGTTTCCGTCCCTGAATTAGAATCAACTCTTTCCACAGTGAGTTGTGATATCAGGCCGTCTTCCTTCTCTTGTCGACCGAGTTCGGAAACTGTTAAGAAATCCCCAGCAAAGTCAAAATCTATCTCCCAAATCCTTCGCTCTAGACCACGTGACAGAGATATGGGGCAACATCAAAACCAAGCAGCCACAGCAACACAAAGAGGAAATATCTCTCGAACTCAGTGATAAGATAGAGACAAAGAGGGTTGACTTGTGCAAGCTTTGAAGAATTTCTGCTCTTTAATGCAAGAAAAGCAGGCAAAACAATACAAGCCGGGAAACATCTTATTTTGTATCATTATACCGACAGATTTTTCCTCTTCTTCATCCATTTCAGGCATCTGATCGTCCTTCAGTCTTTGAAGTTCTGGGTGAGAAACTGCAGAGTGGCCACAGGCTCTTCCAGATCAAACCTTGTGATGAAGGCCTGAAAATCCCATTTACCTGAGGGAATGGGGAGACACACATACAGAGATATTCATTAGCATTCACAAACAAATTTGGAGGGAAAAAACTCAAGGTATGAAACAGCAAAATAGTGTTTAAACAAAGCACATTATGAGCACTCTGGTGCAATCCGAGCATTTCTTATGACCGCTTGGTCTGTGTTTAAGGGATCTGAGGCCTAACTGAGCAGCACATGGCTCTGGGATGTGAGTCACTGAGAACAGCACTGCTGAAAATAAAACATGTTGCTGTAATGATGGAGGTGGGAACGCAAGGACGTATTGGCAAGAAGATATGATTCAATCGCCTGGACTGTTTTTTTCTTCCCTCCCCTTTTAAACAAACACCAGACGGCCATCCGGCTGGTATGACAATATCACTTCTTAGATTTTGACAACCACTGATTCCCTGCAGCTTCCCCTCTTTTGCAAACACAGAGAGAGACAAATTCACAATTATCATTCCAAGGAAAGAAAACCAAGTATGCTTAAAACTTGCTAACTTCAACAGATTCTACAAAAGAAAAAGAGTGTGTGTCTACATCTTCATATGTTTGTGTGAGCATAAGACAATGCTTTGCTGCTTTGCACTGTAATCCAGGGAATCAGTGACTTTCTGGTATTTCCGTGTGTGGAGTAAATACATTAACAGCTGCTCAAGAATAGCATTGGAAAGTTAATCTTTTGAAAAGAGAGCCAACTATTGAAATGGTCCAAATCTGTAGAGAGAATAGCCTCACAGTTAGAGGTCAAATCTGACTAAGCCTGGATAGAAAAATTACTGCTTTTGACCTCTTGCTGCAGCTGCTTTACAGGCCCTCACTCTGCCTGTTTTTGCCATCAGAGAGCCACATGCTATATCCAGAAGACATGTACTTTGCCAGTGCAACGCACAAAAGGTCCACTCATTATCGATGAAGGACTAAAGGACATCATTTTTCAGGCTCTATCAATTCAATTACACATATTCTGGTGTGAACAGCACTGTAAAATTCACTGAACTATTTTGCCCTACTCTTCCCTGTATGTTTAGCTTTACAGACACCTCCATGTGCCTGGGTTTGCCATAAGCTCAGGTCAAAGCTCAGCTTCAGAGCTCAGCTGGGGAAGATGATGAATAATAACTGGGCGATGAGTAGATGAGTGCCCGAATCTCAGATCCTCTCTGTGAATGAGGGTTGTCTGGACAGAGGCCACCAATAATCAAGTGAGGGCAATGGAGTTAAATGACCTGCCTGTATGAAAGGGCATGGCCCCAATGGCCCTTCTGGCCTGTGCTTCAGTTGCAGATAATGCACCGCCTCTGCAGATCCCCAAACTCTTCTGCATGTCCACAAAAAGGTCCCTTTGCCCTCGGAAGTGGCACTTTAAAGAAAGTTGAAGGGCGAGGCAGCTGAAATACTACCTTTAAGATAAATACTGGGACATTGCCAGAGAGAAGTGTGGCAAATTGAACTGTGATTGTCATGTATAAATATTCAGACTTTCTCTCTCCTTTTTTGCAGGGAGAATTTGCATTAAAGCAGTGTTGGGCAACATTTCCTCCGAAAAGTATCCAAACAGAGAGTCAAAATCAGGCAGTGCTTGTAAGGCTTTGCTCACATAATCCTGTCTAAAGCTGTGCAATCATTGGGTACTATCCAAAATTTGGCAAATTCACAATATCTGGCTCTATCACACTGTCTGGTACCCTGCAAATGCCTAGACTTAAAAGTGACCTTAAAATAGGCTGGTGCCTGTTTGCAGAGACATGTTTCCACCTCTCCCATCTGCACGCTCATGGAAAGGACAGATAGTGTTGGACCTGAGGGCGATGTTAAAGTCTTCCTGCCGCTCCTTTTGTTTCCACCTTGCTTCTCTGTCTGGGTATGGCAGGATGATCGGGACTGCTGCGAGGTGACACAGAGCTGCTACATTTAGTGGTGTGGGCGGTGTCCCTGTTAAATCTCTTACAGTGCCTCAGAAATACTGAAAACTCAGTAATCTTTTTTTGTGCAATGAAGTCAGAAGAGCCATATCAGGGTAAGAGCTTCACTGAGGTTCTCCACATAAGCTAGATAGCAATGGTAACACATAATGCAATCATTATTTCACGATGGGTGGGGGGGCTTCTTTGTGGCTTGTGAAGGTCAGGGGTCAACCAGCGAACAGTGCTTCTGGAGCAGACGTGTCATTGATCTCAGCTCATGGTCCATTGTGAACATAACATAAGACTATAGCATATTCCATCTTAGAGGGATGATACTCGTGGAGTCATGCTTGATAAAAGGACTTCACCTGACATTGCAGGAGATATTTTAGGAGCTTATTTAGGATTGTGAAACTCAATTTATCGAAGGCAACAAACTCCCAAAGAATATTGATCTAACAATCATAAAAACAGAAAAGCAACAATCCAACTCAGATAAGGGTTTACAATTCCTATGAAAAAATGGCTAAAATGGTGAGTTTTTGATATGTGAGAAAATTAAAACAAAATAAATAATTTTGCAACTTTTCCAATATCATTTAAGAAATTGAAACTCGTAAAAAGAAACTGATCAGAAAGTGTTTGAGACCAAAAATAAAATAAAATGGTAACAAAAAATCCAGTTGCATCTACAGTCTATTAAGGTTACTCTAGTTGACTCCAAAGTTATGTTGCTTCAAATCAGACAAGAATGTGTAATTGAAACTATCAATTAGTATTGAATTATGAAAATCATAACTGTGCTTGGTGCACAGCATGGACAATTATCAACAAGTGGAGAAAATGTGGCACAACAGTGATGAACCTAAGAACAGGACGTCCCTCCAAAACTGATTAGAAAATGAAGAGAAAACTGGACAGAGACCCTGCCAAGAGGCCTGTGGTAACATTGAAAGAGCAGCAGGACATTTTGGCAAGAGCTGGTGGCTCATTGCATGTGACAAAAATCTCCTGTATTCTTTGTATGTCTGAGCTATGGGGCAGGGTGGGAAGGCCTTTCTTTCCTCTGAAAATAAAAAATATGTCCAAGCTCAAATTAATCCAATAAATCAATACATGTTATATATGCAACAAAATTAACTGAAAATGTGTAATGGTTTTAAATTGTTTCTCAATTAGTTAATTTTCAATAGTGTTAATGGGTTTGGCAAAAAAAACACCACTGCCTATCAGAAAAGGGTAATTTAACCAATGAGAGAAGTCAGCGGTAGCAGTACATTCAGCTTCAAAAGTGACTTAAGTTAAGGTGGATAGATTTAAATAGCTCCAGTCACCAGTATTGGAGTGAAATCTTAAGCACAGTAATCATGACTGAAATCATAAATCAACAAAGAAATGCCTTCACTAAAGAAAATTCTGATTGGCCAATCCAGAGCCTAGATATAAATA
>JAPMNP010671616.1:0-11030 GCA_029874935.1 Atherina boyeri | reverse complement strand
GAGTGTGCATGTGTATGTATGAAAGAGAAAGTGACGATGAATGCTCCAGAAAGGAGTTTTGATGGTGATGGTGAGGAAGAGGGCTTTTGGCATGAAAGGGGCCAGTGTGTGATCATGATGTCATTAGAAGTATACAGTGAGACAGACTGGAGGAGGCTGCTGTACCGGGCTGTACCCATGGGACGTCATTACCGACTGGAACTGAGCAGGGACCTGAGTACAGGTCAGACACACAGAAAGTGAGTTGACACACACATATACGAGCACAAGTGTGCGTTTACACGCCTGGATACACACACAATTTCTCACAGGCAGGCATCCATCTCATAAGGAATGGACAAACCTGTCTGGCATCTGACAGCCAGCTTGTGCTTTTGTTGCTAAACCTGACAAATTCTTCAATATCTAAGTGGACACCTCTGTAGACAAATGTACCTCATTAATGAGTGCACACAGATGGACAGCATACACACACACACACAGAGTTGTGGACTGAGAGCTCATGCTGTGCTAAGTTGTGGTGTGTATACCGGTGTAGCCGTCTGCGCTTCATTACTGTTCACACACAGACAGTTGCAGTGTTTTTGTGTCAATGTTTAATGAGGGGCTGGGAGTCTGGGGACCTTACCGCTGTCAGGAGCTCCTGTAGTCTGGAGCTACCACCTGTTCCCATTCACTCCCTAAAGGTTTTAACTCACACATACACTCATATTAAACCCCACGCAGACACACAGAGGCATGCAAACAAGAAGAGACACACAAAAACATGTCTACACAAGCGCACACACACACTTGACAAACTACATACACTGATTTAGTCATCCTGTGGTACCACTGTCAGCAGTGGATACATGTAAACAGGTTATTGTGGTTGGCTGAGCCTGGCTGCCTGACAGAAGCTACAAAGGCCATGGGAATACCAATTGATACATTTCATATTCCTCGTCAGCTCGCATGAGATGACAGCGTGAAAGCTGCTGCCAGCAAGAGTGATCCCTCTCTGGCTTTTTTCTGACACCGCTGCGTGATGGAGATCTGAAACACCCCCGACTGATCGTCTCTTACTCAATGCACACCTGCAAGCTCACAGACCACGTCCCGTAACGATCCATCACAAACCTTCTGAGACAAAAAGCAAGGCTATGAAAAAGAAAATGCTTCATGATTCGAGAGGAAATTAATTTACATTTCAAAAAACTAACTTTTATTAAAACAAAAAAACAAAACAAAAAGAGAAAAAAATCAATTATTGACTCATTAACAAGATTATAAAACAGTGATTTAGTTACATAAATAAATTGATATCGGTGTATCAAATCTTAATTTCATAAGCATGTATACATGGGTCATTGTAATAAATAAAAAGGGAGAGCAGAAGATTCCTACACAAACAAAAAAATAAAAACAGCTAGAAAGACTCAAGAGGAAATTGTTTCTGAAGAGAACAAGAGACACTGGACAACGTATTCTTTTCCATCAAACACACGTGAGGAATTGCTTTGTTAAAGCATGAGTTACACAGCCACTCACTTACTAATTAAGGACACTAAAGCTGGGACCAAGGTTGGTTGTCTCTCACCTCTTAGAACGCGTTTGGTTGTTAGATCTTCTGTTTGGTTACTTTAAAGCGTTAAGACAAGGCAAGAGAAAAGGCTGCTTTTATCTTTAATCAAGACAAGATAGAAAAAGTTGCACAGAAAATGAAAAATTAGAACTAAGGTAAAAAAAAAAAAGAAAAAGGCATGTAATGAGAGGACAGCTGAACATTGCAGAAAAGACACTGGAAGTTTCTGCAGTGAATGAAGGGAGAACTGAGGAGATTCAATTTTTAACATCTTGATAATACTGAAGTTTTGAACCTGTGCAAAATTATCAGTGTGAATCTTGCTTATCTTTGTTACAACTATTAAGTTACTCTGGCAATGGTTATATTCTTTGCAAAATGAGGCAGACTGTAGCCAAGAGTTGTCTTTAAACGCATGTAAGGTCAGACACATAAACACACTTTTAAAACCAGATTCATCTCCAATAAGCTCCTGTATAAAGCAAATCATCATTTTTCCAACAGGATTCCATGGAAAACTAGACTACTACAACAGCTTACATGCATAAGTATTTTAAGAAAATCCTGTTCTGTGTTTTCAACCATTTAATCAACTAAAGGCCTTAAGTAGTCTACCTCCCTCTCCTTTCAATGCTTTATTTTGTAGGAAAGAGCCACAATGTTCCTCTCTGCCACTGATGAGACTAAACCTGCATTTCCGTAGGGATCCAGCGTCTCAATTATGAACACTTGTGACCTTGTCCAAAAAGCTGTCAACAAGGTAAATCCAGTCCTTCTGATATGTTCTGTTTAAAAGAAAAAAAAAAGGAGGAAGAAAGAAGACAAAAGAGAGAAAGAGATGGAGAGCCAGAGAGCAAACTACAGCGGCTTCAAGTATTTCACATTACATAGAATACTCTGTATAAATTAGTTAACATATACTTTCAGATCCTCCATATTCAGACATATACTATGGCATATATACAGAGTACAATAAATGCTTGCTCATGTTGTGACATGTTTTTGTCTTTTTCTTGTAGTCAGTCGTTCATTTGTTCCGCCTTTTTTCCTGCGTAGAGAAATCCCTGAGAACGTTCTGGTTACGGAAGGTTCCACACAATGAACTATAACAGTAGAAAGTCTAATTTCCTTGATTCACATGCACAGAGGGAAGTGACACTGGCCTACTCTGACAATACCATGCAGTGATGGCTGTAGAGATGAGAGAGGGGGCTGACAAAGCTTTTGAGTGTTAGAGCCAATTTTTTGGTGGGTGGGTGGGTGTAAGAGTACCGATGCCAGGGCAGTGATGTACAGCAGAGCCAAGCACACAGACACTGACTCTTAGTTTTCATCAACATTGTTCTCAACAGTGAAACCCATTTTCAATTAACACTGTCAGCTATCATAGATCATACATATCATGACAGCACAACTGGGGGAAGGTTCAATACCGTATCATGAGGTAGTCGTCTCCCTCTGGGTATTCGCTTCAACTAGAAAACTCAACTGAATCATTCAAATCTTGGCTGTTTAGCAAAAATATAACACAGCTGTACTACATTACTTTAATGAAGCAATAATACTAATTATCTTTGTCTAATGTGTGTCACCACTGCAGGGCCTGCATACTGTCCTCGGTCTGCATCAAGTACTCATTATCATGGAGGTGGGTACGTTTTTAACAATAACAACAACAACAGGAGTTAGTGTGATGGAGCTAATGCCTGGAACCCAAAGAAAGCTAATGGCTGCTCAAGATCTGCTGCTGCTGCTGCTGCTATGTAAGAAAAAATGCTGATGGCGGCTTTCTGTCAGTGCTAACCCAAGCTGTGCAGAGCCGAGCTAAGCTGTGCAGTGCTGCCCAGCGCCCACCAGCGAGGGGCCTGGACAGAGGGAGGTGCTCTGTGTGGTTTAAAGCCTTAGTTTCTCTTTGAGGATGCCGAGACGTTGTTATTTTTTTTTTCTTCTTTTTTTTTTTTGTTTTCTGTTTTTCTGTTTTTGTTTTTACATGAGCGCTATTGTACAAGGGGCCTCAACCGCTCGACAACATGTAACTCAATATACACTGAAAAGGGGGGAAGAAAGATGCTTTAAATCATAAAAACAAAGGAACAAAAATTTTAAAAAGCCATTTCACTTTTCATTTTTGTCTCGCACACATGTAGAGAAATACACACAACATTCACAATGTGACAAATTTCCTCTCTTCTGAAAAATAAAAACACTTCTGTACACATAGTAGTAATAATAATATTATTATTAATAATAATAATAATAATAATGATGATAATAATAATAATAATAGTAATAATAATGTTTATAACAATAACAACAGCAAGAACAATAATACCGCATGTGGCTCTTGATTTTTTGTCATCTTTTCCTTTCTCTTTTTGCTTCATTCTACAAGTCACATCCCTCTTTTTACTTGTCTATTAGTCCAAAATAAGTTCAAAAGGCAGACTCAAGTTAATAGAAAAGTACTAGAGTAGGAGGCGGAGGACAACCCTCAGCCAAACCTCTCCCTCACAAGCATCATTAGTTTCTTTTTGCCCTTGTAGATCTGTTTCAGGTTGTCTATGAACTGTGTGAACTGAATGTGTCCGTCGTGAGCCATCATAAAAGTCTCCCGGGCCTTCCCCAGGAACTCAATGAACTCGCTGTAGTGGCGCGGGCTGATGTGCGTGAGCCGCGAGTGCGTGGTGTTGATATAGGCCCCGATGGTTGCGTCCAACAGCTGCCTGAGCGGCGCCTTATCCAGCGACATCAGCTTCCCAGAGTTCCTGCGGCTGTGCAGCGCCGACACCATTCCTGGCGTGGTCAGTGTGCATCGCCGCAAAATGTCAGAGAGCACGGTGGCGCACTTCACACTTTTAACCACCAGGGGAATAACAGCAGCCAGTTCGTTCTTACCTAGCGAGTGGCTAAGCGCGCAGGCCCACAAAACGTCATTGATGGCCGGATGCGTGTCCTGGTTGTAACTTAGGTTTAGATGAGCCATAGCTAACGTAGCCAGCTTATATGCTCTCATTGGGTACCCGCGGTGCTCCATGTAGCGTGCAATAGTGAACAGCTGTGTGTAGCTCATTCCTGTTGCCGCTGCATCCAGTACAATCTGGTAGGCTGTCTCGAAGGCAATGTGGTCCTTTTCACAGAGTGTAAGGGCAGACAGGGCGCAGTTCTGGGGATCCTTCATGGCACACTGCAGGGCAAGGGTGCGAGCAGAGGAAGCCAAGTTCTCCTGCTGGTGGCAGTCCAGGTGGAGGCGGACGATAGTGCTGTTGGACATGACTGTGGTGGCCACAATACTGGTGGCTTCAGTGGGGGTGAAGAGGGTGAACCAGCTTTGCATGATGCTGTCCAGTGCATACACACCTAGTGGACACAAACCACAATTAAGATGTGAAAATAAGTATTTAGAGATCGAATAGAAGCATAGAACATCATGGAAGATGATGACTTACCGACTTCAGTGGCACATGTGACTAACCAGCGCACCATCTCTCTCCTCCTCCAGTTTAATGTGGACAGAGTTATTCTCATCACCTAAGGAAGAGGGGAAGTGATGGGGCAGAAGGGACAATGGGTGAGTTTCAAAACAAGCACGTACAACCTAAAAGTACACATGGGAAATAGTATTCAAATTGTTTTTGGTACCTAATCCATTTGTCACTTCGACAGTTACTTGAAGAACTGTAAGGGCAAAGATTATATTATATTCCAATGATTCTAGGTGGATCAATAGGCATCAAACTATTAGAATTTATTTTTCAAATTTAAATGATTTCACAAATAATTCATGGACAGACCATGAGACTAATTTTAATTTACATAAATAAAGTATGATAACCAATACATTTAGAAAGTGAAAATTCAAACTGAAGAATATAAGCTGAAAAAGAGCTGCATTATTCCCAGCTTTACATGGATCATTTGACCCTTTTGGATCCAAGAAGAAGTCACAATCATAAATAGTTTAAATAAATTAGACAGCATTTGTGCCTGCCAGTTTATATTAAAATAGTAACGTAATCATCATGTGATGACTTAGAGTACGGGGACATTTTACAGAAATTAGATTAATTTCAGTAATCATTAATCACAGTAATCACACCACTATATTGTCACATTATCACATTCCAAGAAAATGTCTTTCAATGATCTATATTTTTTCTACAAAACACATTCCTTGAAGGTATGCGTTTCTGACTTGTTTTGGTGGCACACCAACATTCATTAGGTACCGTCGCTGCTGAGCGGCGTACCGAGGCTGAGAAACCGCACTATACAACTTCTTCATCTGGGATGCTGCCTGACGCTGCAGCTGAATTTCGCTTTACAGCATTATGTCACACGCTAGAAAACGGATATAAACACACCAGCGGATTTGGGAGGTGCACTATGGCTGATCCAGCAAATAAACCCAAGAAGGCAGTATCGGAAGAAGCAAGGAAAAAAGAGAGACAAAGGGTCAACGTGGGTCTTGCGTTTACTCCCTGGAGGAAGCTTTGAGAAAGAATGGGATCCACTGCTGATGCCGAATCAGTCATTGCTCACAGGCAATACACGACGGAAGCCAGATTCATCCCCATAATTTTATCACAGATTGAAACATAAATCAGATTACGTTTCTGTTATCTATGTAAGTTTGCTTCAAATCTAATGATATCCCATCAAAATGTTGAATATTCAAAAGATTCTCTATCTTGAAATACATGTTACTATAAATAAATACACAATTTACGCTGAAATGGTACCCTTACTCTGCATTCAAACGCAAATATATCAATCATAATAATTGTTTAGCATGTATTTGTTTAGATTTATTTAAATTTTTTTCCATCAACAAAATCATAGTATATGAATATGTATAGTCCATATGTAATCAACTTATATGTCCTGCCAGTCTGAGTTGCTCATTATTACATAAGTTATATATTTGTCACATCGAAGCAACGAACCGTCGAGCCCTTGACCTATATATGTAAATGATTGTGTGAGCATTTTCAGGTGTTACTATGTGTTACAATGTTTTTTAAACAAGTGCTATGATGTTCATCTTGTTGAGATTATTTTAATTCCTTTCATTTGATAGTTTGAATGCAGCCAATAAAATGTAATGTGTTGCATACCTGCAGTCCCAGCTCCAGGGAGACTTTGAGAAGTGTGATGTCAGGCAAGCTGTCCATGAGCGTAGCAATTTTGAATGCATCCTGTGCCAGTTTGAAGATATGGGACGAAGAGTGAATGTTTTTCTGGATGGACTCCAAGACTGTCTCCAACCTGCGACTGTCCCCTAGAAAGGTCACAATCACAGGAGTAATTTGGAATTAGACCCTTATTTACCCAGATGTTTGTTTTTAATACACATTTGCAAATATATGAGCACCTTTGGCAGCAGTGAGCATGGTAGAGGCCAGCTCACACTGCTGAGACTCTATGTGGCTCAGGGTGAACCAGCGCGGGTAACGGTTGGGAACTACGGACACAATGTGGTGAGGCCTCGAGAGATCACCGGACGAAGCCGTGGACTCCAAAACCGGCAACCTGGTGGAAAACACAGACAAAAAAATTATAATGCAGTTCTTAAAATGCTGGAGCAGAGAGGGATGAAACTAAGGGAGAAGGAGAGAAATACTAAAGTTTAAGAAATCATCAACATCACAGAAGAATCTCGTCTTTCTTCAGAGTGAAACAAGCAGACAGACGGGAATACTGTACAGACAGAAAAGGTCTTCATTATGATGGTCTGAAAGTGAGTTCTAAATGAAAATGACTTCTGTTATCACCAGGGGATTACAGTTAGCCTACCCCTGCAATTTACTTTCAACCTAGTATTTAATCACCGAGAAACCAAGGTATAATTAGTATTTTCTTCACTCTAATTGGTCGTAATGAAGTCAGAGCTGTGCAACACCTGCTAGTGGATGAAGGAGCTTCACTAGTTTCTGCCTCTCATTATAATACCGACAGGGCCGAGTCTTCACAAGCATCACGAACACAACACGATTACCACTGTGGCCGGCTCATCTCCTATTCTGCTTCACTTTTCTTCCCTCCGCTCCCACCTCAGTTTCAAAGGTCTTCTTTCCTTCAGAAGACAGCACAACCTGGCCTTCTCTCAGCCAATCACAAAGCTAATTGAGTCCATGGGGAAATTAAGGAATTCACCTTCCAGCCCTGTAAGGCTGGACACACATCAAACAAATACCAACACACATCAATGAAAAGACCCAGGGCACACACACACACATACACATGCATGCACACTCCAATAGACACACATACACACACCTGCCCTTTTGAAAGCACATCAAAGCTGCCCGGTAAAAGCAATGTGATGCTAAATGCCAGTTTCAATTTCAGAGCAAAGTGCATGTGATACTGTTGCCACGTGAGAGAAGATATTTACAAAAACAGCCTCGTCTTCACTCGGTTTTGCCCATGAGGGCACAAGCAGGGTTCAAATCTCAGGGAGAGGAGGTGATACATTTTTTTTTTCAAAAACCCAGTCGGGATGCGGGTAAGTGTGAACACTGACACCTGCTGTAAAATGGTGATGCTTTCGAAGCCCTAGCAACATCATGGCTCATTCCACACACAACTGAAGAGCTGCTAAAAGCTTCTAGCACACTGGGCCCTTCTGGAAGATTCCTGGGGTGTAGCAAAGCAAGAGAAAAAAAAGCCTTTGGTATAGATGGAGGTCTCATCAACATTCCTGTCTTTGTTTGGTTTTCACCAGAGAGCCAGAGGCCTCCATTGGATGGGAGATTGAGAGGAAGGGCCCACTGAAAAATTGCCTCCTCAAAACGTAGGGAGTAGAATCAGCACAGGGCTATTGTTCCATGAGAAAAGAAAAAAAATAAAGGAACAAATAAATCCTCATGGACTGCTCAGAATCATTCCTTCAAAGCAGTTTAATCACTTGGGCATTCTCACTGAGCACCTTGTAACTACTGGAAAATGCTGCATGCTTGTTATAAAAGGAGATCATCTTTGTGTAATACCAACTCTCAACTCAGACAAGTGTGCTTAAAACACCAAATTAAACTCATATTTCTTTATAGCAGTACAATGTCCGAATATAAATATGCATCATCAATATCATCAACAAAAAAAAAAAAATCAAGCTGTGAGAGGCAATCAATCCCTGTGCGAGGCAGATAGAAGGGAGGGGGCAGCTCTGGTGTCAAACGGCTCCTGTGGCACTGTAGCGCTCTGTCACATCTGAGGAGGATGTAGTAATGTGCTACCAGAAATATGTAAGGGTGATGGTGTGGAAGGAGTCCGCAAGGTACTACAGACCCCATACAGTGAAGAGACACAGATGGGTAATTAAATATTTAGAAACAACTGAGGAGTTGTAGTTTTTGTACTCTGGGAAATATATTGAAGGAATTCTAAGTTTAATGATAACGGGATAATAATTAGGGAAGAACAAGATAAGCACAAGTTAGACAATGAGAAAAAGCAGCCCAGCCAGGTTTTACCTAAATCCTGAGGCTCTTTGGGTTTCTGGTCTGCATCACCATGACTACTGACCTCTTTACCTCATGCTCCTTTCTCCCTCTGACGGTAAACACCCTTCACTTTCACAATTAATCAAGCACACATCTATCAGCTAAGCGACACATCCGGTGGAAGACCTCGACTCTATACACAAACTTCTTCGGAATGAAATCTTCAAGGAGGGATTTAGTCATTTGTGACTAGAAAAGAACCCACCCCCAAGTTTTATGTCTGAAGGCACTGGGATGGATGAAATGACATTGCTTTGCATGATGCATTGTTTTTTTTCTGCAAAGCATACACCTCATCAAAATGTCATGATGGTCAAATTAACAATAATCAGCTTCTCCGCAGGCTTGTGAAACTTTATGAAAATTGTGCTCGTGCTGTGAGAGGAAAAACATGGAGATGCAGTTTGAACACTGTTGGCATTTTCTACTTCGCCTGGGTCCATCTTGAATAAGCGTGGGGCCTACCTGTGGGTGTCATTGCTATAAACACTGGTCTTGCTCATCCTCGTTGATATACAGTGTTGCATATTCAAAGATTGCGGATTATGCAAAGAATCAAAGGTTGCAGATTACAGTGACAATCCAGAGTCATTAACTTTAGAAGCCTTAAATCTCATATGGAAATCTTGCATAATAACAGGCTGCTTGGATTTGTGTTTCTGGCTTCCAAAGAGTTGCGATAAGCACAATCTCTGGAGAAGAAGTGGGTTTTTTCTTCCTCTTCTCTGGCTGCATTCGATTTCTGGGCAGCTCATGAACCAGTAGGCAGCTCCTCTGTTTTTGCAATGGCCGCTCATGCCAAACCAT
The DNA here is from genome assembly GCA_029874935.1 of Atherina boyeri. Classification (NCBI taxonomy): domain Eukaryota; kingdom Metazoa; phylum Chordata; class Actinopteri; order Atheriniformes; family Atherinidae; genus Atherina; species Atherina boyeri. Next base: position 1,157 of record JAPMNP010671616.1, on the reverse strand, counting down.
TGCACGGCATATGCTGCTCTTACACACAGTAATTAACCTCATCCGAGGCGCATAAACACACACATACGCAGTCTTTAAAATACTCTTGTGGGTATGCTTTGCAAACTGAGACAGTCTGACTTTTATTTCTTCACCAAAAAAGAAAAAAGCTGTGACAGAGAAGACAAATGGAGAGAGCAAGTGGAAAGAAAGAAGTGTGTGTGTGTGTGTAAGAGCTAGACTTTCTATCTTTCCTTTTATCAATGATAGTGTTATAATAGGTCCATTAAAATAGCCCTGGTTACTTTACCTCCTCCTCTATATTTAACTATCCTCTGTCCTGTGGGAGCGAGGAGGTATATGCTATCACATTACACTACGCTACATTACACACATTCATTATGTGCTGAGTAGACACCCCTGGTTCCCAGGAGCACCCATAAGTGGCCATATTATTCTAAATCGCCGGTTTCACAGCAGAGGAGTGAGGATGGAGGAGGTGAGGGGAGGAGACAAAAAAGGTGAAGGGAAGTGGCAAGGACGGGAAGAGAGTGGCTGACTCAGGAAAAACCGGTTTGGGATGTTGGTTTAGAGGCAAGAGGGTGGGTGGTGGCGAGGGGGGAAACACAACGACTAAATGCGCAACCTTAAAGCCGCGCTGAGGAATACAAACCATCTCTTTTTGGTTTCATAAGCATGTCATTTCGCTTCCTCGTGCCTCGTATAAAGATTACCACAGGGATGTCAGAAAGATCTGTTGTCATTTTATTCTAACAATGATGCACAACATCCATCGACTGTTTGCAGGTTCTGCAGCGAAGGACTAAGAGAAACCCAGCTTAGCAGAAACACAACAAATATCTTCCCTATGCTGCCCCCCCCTGTCGGCTCACCACATGTGTGTATACATGTGTGCAATTCCTCCTCATTACAGCTGCACTAATTACTCTCTCATTAATGTAATTAATATTCACTGATCCAGCTCCCACAAGTCACAACATCAAAACACAGCAGCGCAGACTGATTAACACACACACGCATGTACACATTGTCCACAGATGAATACACACAGGAGCTTAATGTAGTAAGATCACATGGGCAAATGCACAGACCCATAAACACAGAAAATGCATGAAACAAGAGAAAAAGTGTTGCTTTTTATATATACATATATATAT
>JAPMNP010671612.1:0-11110 GCA_029874935.1 Atherina boyeri | reverse complement strand
CAATTGGCCTGGTTATTGCTTACAATAATGTAATGCTTACAATAGGCTATAGCCTAATGAAAAAAAGAAAAAAAAACTTCAAATAGTTTTGTGTGATTTAAAGTGTTTTAGAACATCTTAAAAAAAGAAAAAAGAAAAATGTTTTCATCTCGATTCTGCATTCTCACACGGCGATACAGGATTGCAGCTGTGAGTATTGCGATTTCGATTTCGATACCCATATTGTTACAGCCCTAGGAGAAACTAAACAACCGCTTGATAAATGCATGGAAACAACATAGAGGAGGCGGTTCTGCAGGTCAAGAGTAGAAATAAAGGAGGACAGAAGAGCATCCTCGCTCTTTTTAATGAATCTCATTTACTTTACTTTTATTACTGTATTTTTTTATAGCAATGTTTTGTGTGTATTTTTGTCCTTGCTGCTCTTATCTGTCTCTAACTATTTTTAGGGTTGTTTGATCTTTGCTTTAACTTGCTTTTTATTTTAATAAAATAAGACAAAAATCAGGGCTTGGGGTTTGTGTGGAATTGGGTAAGGGGGTTTTTGTGTTAACATGTGTTCCATGTTAAATACTTGGTGTGAAGGCTTGTTTGATTTTAATACGCATTTTTTTTATGTAAAGCACTTTGTGTTGCCTTTTGGCAGGAAAAGAACTTAATAAATAAAATTTGTTTGGCAGTACACATTTTGGGAAAACAGTTTAAGATATGTCAAGGAAATCATCACATTCCCAGTAGCTACACTGAAGCCTTGACTTTCTCCCCCTGGAGGTTTCACAACCATTCACACATTAGACCTTGTGACCAAGTTTTGGCCATACGGATAAACAATTAACAGGTGACAATGACTTGAGTGACCAACAGATTGGTCAGGTGAGTCAGTGACACCATGTGACCTTAAAAATCCCCAACGTGTGAATGTTCCTTTAATGCTTATAAGCCGAAACTGGCCGCCATCTGGTTAGAGCTCCTCCCGAAAAAGTGAAACGTCTTTAAACAAGAAACAGAAGTCCAGACGACTTTATTCAAGCTCTTATGATTATCATGAGCTGGATGACTGAGAATCTACACCTACATACAGGAAAACTGCATTTCTTCTCGGCTTTTGCTTTGAAAACTAGCAGATGTAGAGAATTTTAGATTCTGGCAATTGCTAGTATTTTTTAAATTTTTTTTATAAATAACGTTTTTATTTTCTGAAACCTCAACACGCACACACACAAACAAAGGAGATACAACAGCTGATAGATCATGATTGAAATGGCAAGACTCCAAAATATCACTGCTGAATGTCAGCCAGACACAAACAACACAAAACAGAAAACTCAGAGGCAATTTGTTTAAAAACAACAGTAAAAAAAAAGCTTCTTATTTAAGATAAACAATAATTACAGCTTACATGATTTAAAGTAACATTTCATAAGTGACCCTGATGGAGGTGTTTTAAAGTTAATCTTCCTCTTCAGGTTGGCACATTTCCAGCATTCGTTACAAATTTAACTTAAAAAGAGCATGCATGCTTTTAAAGGCTGGTAAGGCGTTGGGATATTTGACGTGTTGCTTTGGTTTCAACTGTCGGTTGCATGTACGTGATTTTGGATCAATGTAACATTTTTAAATTAAATTTTAGCAGCTGTTTTTCTTTTTTCAGAATAAAAGAAAGGACACAAGAAATCATTTAATTGAACTGGCTTCCATGGGAGAGGAGAGGCATCTGGGTGATGGTGATCAGAGCTTTGTACAGTCTGATAAAAATCTACTCTATTATGTAACAATGTCTAAGTGTGAGGTGACCCGCACCCCTCAGTGTCAGATCAGTAGCTGAACATCTGCTGTGCCGAGCTGCTCTGCTGCTGTGGTGTGGCTGGCTGGCTCTGGCTGTTTCGTCCTGGCTCTGGACCTTGGCTCTGAGTCTCCTGACTCTCCCCCTGAGCGCCCTCCACCACTGGGGCGACCTGGTTGCCCTCAGCAGCTGGTACAGGCCTCCACGCCAGAGTTGGGGCCTCCAGCTGGTGGCTAATAGGGTTGACTAGAGTGGTGAGGTTGATGAAATGGGCGACAGACTGGGGTGCTGTGCCGCTGGTAGGACCCACGGTTTCTGGGACGAGTTCTGAGGGTCGGTTGTGGAGCATGGCGGAGCCGCTGACGGTGTCGAAGGTGACGGTTAAGATGGAGTTGTCCAGAGTGAGGGGCCTGTCGTTGGCTGTCAGGTGGCCCACAGCTACGGGCTGCAGGCTAGTGAACTGGGCGGGGGCATGGCTGGTGATTGGCGTCACGGTGATGTTGGTCAACCCCACTGAGCTGTTGGGGGTGGGTCCTGGTGGATTGCTGGGGTCTGTCAGAACCACCACCTGAAACAGCAGATGGCATTTGACTTCAGTCATTTTATTGGTTTCTAACAATTGTTGTTTGATAACAACATCTGTAACATACACAACTACATACACTTGTTCAATCGCTTGTTAACACAACTGATCAGCCAGTCACAAAACTAGATAATAAAAGATGGAAAATGTTGCCTGGTCTGATAAGTCTCCATTTCATCGCTGCATGTAGTTGGTAGATCAGAATAGAGCAGCTGTGGGATGTGGTGGAACATCATAGATGAGAGGCAACTGTGAGATGCCATCATGTCAATATGGAGCAAAATCTCTAAGGAATGTTTTCAACACTTTGTTGAATCTATGCCACAAAGAATTAAGACAGTTCTGAAAGCAAGCGGGGTCTAACTCAGTACTAAGTGTATCTAATGAGGCAGCCAGTGAGTGTATAATCCCATCTTTTAATTCTCTTCCTTGATTCTACATGCCATTTGCCAGCTGCTGGGGNCCCCCATCCCCCAAAAACTTTTTAATTGAACATTTTAACAAACAGTAGTGCAGGATCTCTTGTGGAAGCGGTATATCTACCTGCTGGATGCTCTGCACAGCAGAGCTAGTCTCCATCTCATCACCAACAACAACAGTGTTATACTCGGGCATGGGTTCATGCCTTGGCTCGGGGAAATCGGCATAGTCTTCAGACTCTGAAAGCTCCGGCTCAGCCTGAACCCTCTGCTTCTTCTTAGTTTGCCGGGAATGCCGCATGGGCCGTTCCTGAGACATGCCGTCTTTTTCCAGGGTCAGGGCGGGCTGTGGGTGGGTACAAAACATTTTACCAAGGTATCAAGATACTGACAGGGCAAATTTGAAGCGTGAGCCACAGAGTAATAAAATCCAGAGCCAGCATAGCATCTAATCTGTTTTGAGAAGGACAAAATGTCGGTGGCATTGCAGAGAGCACTCAAATAAGATGACTGCTCTATAAAGGCAGCATTTATAAACTAGATTTTGATGATATCAAAACATTGGTTTGCAGGAAAAATAAGACAAAAACTGATCTGTGCAGATGAACCATCTCTCTACACTGTGTTCTTCCATACAGAATATAGAAAATCAAAGCAATAAAACCAACTTATAATTGGCTGTAGCATCAATCCTGAACCATCATGGCTATTGTGTCACCTTGAAATGCAGAATTTTAGCCTTACCTGTACAATGCTAATAGATGAATCATTGATTGTCGAATTTTCCTGAAGATCATCAAACTCATCAATCCTCACAGACACCATCTACACGTATAAAGCAGAATGATGTCATTTCAGCAGGTCTGTGAAGTCGGACTAAATAACAGGTCAGACCCGAGGGGTGTCATATGAATCGTTTCCCTGCAGAACTGTCCAGACTCACCTCGGGGTGTTTGCGTCGTAGATGTCGGTTCATGGAGGCGCGGGTAGACACTTTGGTCCCGCAGAGGTGACACGACTGTGCTTCCACCTTTTCATGAGTCAGGTGCACGTGCTTTTGGAGCATGTATTCTGTCAGGTACTTCTTATCGCATGTCGCACAAGTCCACGTCTTACCCACTGCCGCAAAGAAGAAGAACTGTGCTAAACATCTGGCTGAATAAATGTTTTTATTTTCTTACAAATATGATTGCAAACCAATAACCAGCTCAGAGGCCCATTTAGTTTTAATTCACATACAGAAGTAATTCAACACCCAACCTCATTGTCTGGGTGCCTGACAATTTCTTCTCTTCTAATAATTATTATTGTTCTTACGTATAATTGTACTTATGTCAAGAAGCTTTATTGCTGCAACCGAGATGGCCTGCTTCTGCAGAGCAGTAGAGTTAGAGTTGCGTTTCATGTTAAGGGACTGTCAGCAAATTCTGTAACTGATGTTTGTCTGCACTGCATTGTAGAAACCCTTTAGTTTGAACCCTCAAGAATTGTAAAATACAGACACTCTCTAACTTGAATTTAATTCAATAAAATAATTTGAGCCGTTTTATTTACATTGTATTTTGTATTTGCTTATATTTCTCATTACATGGGAATATTGTGCTTTGCATCTTCTTTCCCTTCATTGAAATTACAGATTTACACCTTCATAGTCCTTTTTTCGGAGAATTCTGACTCAGTACCATGCTAATGCTAAACATGCGTTTGTTGGGCCTTTGAGTTCAACTTGTTCTTTCTGTTGATAATAAAGTCAAAATAGGCATATTTCAGGAATAGTTGCAAATATGTATTAAATTGGTGATTTTAATGGAGACTTTGAACTATTTTGAACACTAAATAATTTAGCGGTTTGTACCAAACGTGTGACAAAGATTTTGTTTGTGCTCTTGGTAATTTTAATTTTCCTTTGTATCTTTTTTCTAATAACTATGGAAGCTGAGAGCAATCAATCGTGGAGTTGTTTATTGTCCATACCATTAAAATCAGGAGTTAATTATTCCTTTATCTCATGACCATGAGGCTCATTTTCCCACTATACGTTATCTTTTCTCATTATCTTGATAAATCTGCCTTTTTCTTGAGATAACCACCTGCTGGAACTGATTATCACAAGGTAATGGGCTTGAAAAACCATGAGATGATAATTGTGAGCTTGGAAAATTGTAGTTAGCACCATTTTTTATTGGCAATTGTAGCACATAATGAGAATCTATAAAAGTAAGTTATAAATGGATGTTAAGTCTGTTTACTTCCTTTTTACAAACTCAAAGCCAGATTTATTTGCTTTATAGTAGCTTTTAAAAATAAATCCTCTGTTACTTTGAAATCATTTTTTTTTTATATAAACTGCTGGTTCATGATTATTACGCTTTATCTCAGAAATGTAATCCACAGATAGGGTTATTAGCAATTAATAGAAAACATATCATATATCCTTTCATCCTTCTTAAAGGCAGGGACCAGGTTTCTGGAAAAACAGCTTGAGCAAGCAAAATTTTGAAAATATAAAATTCAGAAGTCCAAACCCCTTTCTTCAAACTTCCCCCTGAAACCACGCCTCCAGAGTACAGAAACGTGCAATGCTTGGACAAATCTGGGGGGGATGAGTCTACATATTACCATTCAATCATTTTGAATGGTCAGTCAAATGATTGGATGGTGTTTTTCTAGTCCTGTACACTCACCAAGTGACTATTTTTTTCATTTTTGTGATAGAGCATCCAATTAATTATTTACAATTGGGTGTTGAAGATGAATTAAATCAATATCGTTAAAAGTGCTCTAGAAAAACATCCTGGACCCTGCCTTTAAATGCTTTTTATTCATTGTTTGTGCACCTTTATGTATGTGACTAACAATTTATAAATCACTGGGAGAAAAATCCATATAGAAAAGTATGATAAAAAGTGAATAGAATGAATGTGATTGTACTTACTTATCATAATAAATGGAGTACTGTGTACCAACCTTGTTTGAGATAATTACCTGTGTGTATGAGCTTGTGCGTCTCTAAAGTCGTCCTCTCACTGAATGTTTTCCCACACAATTCACACATGAAGTCCTTAATACCTATAGGCATGATGACATGAAAAAAAAACAGATAGTTGTACAAACACAGTTGCATAAATTGATGTTTATCACCTCTTAAATAAAGTGCATATTCAGAAAACACATAAATGATCACCATGATTCACTCGTAGAACACTCAAAGTGCATGTCTTCACTTCTTTCATGAATAACTCACCTGTATGTCTCTTGTAGTGTTTCAACATGTTAACTTTTTGGGCAAACTTGCGATTACATTCTTTACACTCGTACTCTTTGATGCCTTTGTGAAGTTTCATGTGGTGCCTCAGAGCATGTTTGGTCTTCATGCCTGCAGAGGAAAGCATCAATCATAACTGTTCAATGAACACCTACTTCAGTTTTCAGTGAGCCGATTAAAAAGTAAGAAAAAAATCTGAACCTGACCTTTCCCACACTCTGCACACAGGTAGTCACGGTTGTCATCATGAACCCTGAGGTGCTCCTTAAGCATGTCCTTCCTTGCAAATGATTTTCCACACTTATCACAGCCGTGGCTCTTCACCCCTGGATGATTATAGAAGAAGCAACACTGTCAAGTATTCATTAGACATTTAAAAGGGTGGAGAAGATGATGACATTTGAGCCATTTTGTTTATTTAGTTGAAGCTTTGCAAGTTTTACAGCATGTTTTGGTGTTTCAGTGTGCTTACCAGTATGGATGATCTTGTGCCTTTCCAAGTTACCGATACTATTGAAGATTCGGCCACAAATTTCACATGGATGGATATACCTTCAGGACAGAACAGGAGAGTAGACCGAGTTTGCGTCTGATTAGGTGAGACCATTTACGTTTAGCAAAGAACAATTTATTAACAAGCAGCACTTAAAATTGAAAATGTAATATCCAAACATTTTCACAACTACAAGGGCTGTATATGTAATTTTGGTCTCAAATAAAAGCTGAGACATGCAAGATTACTCCATAGGTGTTAGAATCAAGATATGCATTAATGTTTCAGAGTAAATTAACCTGAAACATAGTAGAAAATGAAAATGATCATCTCCTCCTCAAAGAAAACCACATTACTCTCAGTGAAAATCACAGGATAATACCCCGATTTATCTATGAATTAGTGAAGTACCTACATAGCAAAAAATGTTTGGCCTAAATTTGGCCTTGACTTATGGCAGGGATGTCCAGCTCCCGTTCTCGAGGGCCATAATCCTACAAGTTTTACATGTTTCCCTGCTTCAGCCCACCTGACTCAAATCAATTAGTCATTGTGCAGAACTTCATGTGTGTTGAAGCAGCGAAACACTGAATACCTGCAGGACAGCGGCCCTCAAGGACAGACTTTGGACACCCGTCATGCGGTGTTGACTAAATTAAAGTGTGGCTGCCAAAACTCAGCCACATGACCACCACACAGGAGACCTGCCATGATCCAAGCCAGGCTGGCAACAGACATCTGGTCCACTTCTGGCCCATACAACACTTGCCAGAACTGGGCCATAAGTGCCAAAAGTAGCCCAGATTCAAACTGATCTGCTATCTGGGTAATGGCTAATGAATAACTGCAAAACTAGAAGTTAAAAAGTGAACCTGAGGAGTGAGCTCCATTCTGACCCATTTTTTTTTCTTTCTCAATTGTCTGTTTTCTTGCCTATGCTAGGGATGTATTTGTTTTTTTAATGGATCTTACTGAAAATGATCTGGATTGTGCACACATCAAGAATCAATGTATGTTACTTGCACACTGTCTGCACTTTAAATTTTTTTTTTTCTCAATATATATTGGAAACTGTAGTATTATTTTTCTATTTAAATCTCAGGGTCATTTTTGTCCTAGAATGATGAGCCAGACATCTTTGTAATCAGCTTTGTTACATCTGCTTTCATACGACACCTTGTTTGTGTGGCTTGCTTGAAGTGGCGATATTAGTAGAAGCCCTAAAGTGGACAGTGATGTTCTCATGTTTTTCTTAGATTCCCCTATAATTGCTTGGGGTTTGAATTGCGTTTGGTTGCCAATGTTTGGTAAAGTCTTTTAGCCAAGTTTCTCCCTGCGATTTTGGTATGCTGCATGTTAGAATTGGTGCTTCCTAGGATGTGCAAACATCTTCTGTACTACATGAATGTCATGATGAAGAGATTAATGGCAGCCACACTACATGCTGTCTTACTTCTGCACGGCTGGGTCGGGAAGCTGCTCCCTGTGGATGACCAGGTGAGCGTTGTAAGTGGCCTTCAGCGCAAAGCGTCGGTTACAGATCCCACAGCCGTAGCCTTTCTCCTTGTGTTGCTCCATGATGTGCTTCAGGTACTCTTTGCCCTTTGCAAATGACAACTTGGAAAAGAAGGAAACTTGTGTTACGTGCTGCTCCAGAGTAAATTCATAATGCTTATATAATGCTAAACACATCAAAAAGTATTTTTTTATCTGCCTTTAATGCATTTCCAAGCTAGTCTTTCAGAACTTTCTTCCAGATTAGCAAACAACAAAATATCTTATCAACTCGGATTAAATGTGTGGATTCTCCCGGGTTATGAGGACAACGCTTACTTGACATTTCTTGCAGTTGTATTTGTGGTGCTCAGTATCTTCTTCCTCTTCGTCTTCATCCGTTTCATCACTGTCTTCTGCTGAGATGCCGATTTTCTTAATGAAACCCTCTCTCTCCTGCTCATCCATTAAAGCAATGTCCTGGAACCAAAAGAGCTAAATGAGGCTATTAAAACTGATGACTGAAGTCTCTGGAGGGCGCCAAACCTTTTTTACTCGAGTGTGCTTTGGTGGCATTGATGATAGATTTAAAACGTGTCTGAGTGCTGCAGTTTTCCACATTTTAAGTCCTGCACTTTTTCGTCTTCACGGTAACAGAGCAGAAAATACCTCAATTGACTATCATCAAGAAATATGCAAGTTCACCTTGAAGTGCACGTGAATGTGGTCTCGGAGGACGTCCACACGGAAGAACCTCCTGCCGCAGATCTCGCAGGTGTACTTCTTATCTCCATGAGTCAACAGATGCTTGTTCATGTTACTCCTGCAAGAGAACACCTGCACACACAAACATCTGCATCACAGATAAAGCGCTTGCAAACACCCACGCTGTATTTTAGTTCCTTCCTGGATATACAAGGAGGTATTTGACCTGACCTGTTGCCAACAGCGTCAGGGATCGAGAGCTTACCTTGCCGCAGATTGGACAGGGTGATGGTTCCTTCCTGTATTTCGTCCCTTCTTCTCCGTTGGCCTCCAGCTCTTCTCTCTTCAAGTGTTTTGGTCCTGAATGCATGGATAAAGTGTACTATATTTATAGACAATAAATGTATGTGTACTATAAGTGTACTATATCTATAGACAACTATAGACAATGAATGGCAAAAAAAATGTTGATACAGTATGTAAACAATCGAAACAATCTGAGTATCAGAAATAGAGTCAAATAATAGACATTTTATAAGAGAAAAAATGACTGATGAATAAAGTGCATGTACAGATGGAATGAAGTTGTCTTTTTTGAGGAAATATTGTGCACCGCTCTTTACTAACCAGAAGCCTAGAGCTGTCGCCTAAAAATAGGAAAAAAAAAACATGTCTCTTCTTTTTTAAGGGTGTCATTGTACAAATATTCTACTTTAAATTTATGCTCACTACTTCTTCCTATTCTATACTGCGGTGTAATGTACAAGGGAGCTCTTTATGCAATACATTTTTTTGTTTGAAAAATTCATAAAAAGATTATTGATTAAAATCTATTTGTTGCCTCCATTCTTCAGAAAGTCAGATTATTATGGGACTAACTAATGTAAGATCCAGTATTATACAATACTAATCTCAATAGTGGTGGTATTAGTGCAGTTGTCTTCTTCTCGTGACTGATATATATTTCAAGATGTGCGTTGTGTTGATATAATTCTACCTTTAATCTTTGACTTAAGAGTCTGAAATGAATATTTGAAATGAACTGAATTGAAATGAAAGGAAATGTGTAGCATGAAATATCTGGCTGCAACAAAATAACCACAGACACATACATCTCTGCACAGAGCAGACTGGTCAATTATAACTCTGTTTTGGTCCATCTATCTAGGAAGTTCCAAAAGATTCCCTAATCTGGGGGGTATTCCATGAAAGTCGCTCAACAAAGAGAGACTAACCTGTAAACGTCAGAATGAAACTAGCTCGATCTCCTACTTAAGCTTCAAGTCGTTCCCTGAAAGCAGCCCAGCTTTGTTTAACTCAGACTGGCGAAAGACAGACTTGCATAGTCTGACTTAGTGCACGGACCTGGGATGTCTAACAAGACCAAATGAATGGATGAAGTTGATTAAATGAGCGACACTAAAAAACAAACTGAGAGCGCCAGTCTTTTCATCAGTGGATCAAACACTGCTGACAGAGCTGTATGACAAATACAAACATATAATCAACAAAAACAGGTGAAACTGCATATTTCAACAGAGCCAGGAAGATGTATGTCAGAAAATCGTCATGGTCAAGTGTATTCCACTTCACAGTATTTACTAAGGAATGATAGCCCAGTGGTTAGAAAGTTGATTTTGGCCCTTTTCACCTGACGGGGCGGGGTTTCCCTGGCTGGACGTAGCGCGTGGAAGGATCACATTATTCCAGCCAGGGGGGAGGCAGTGTACAGCCCCGGACTGGTGCATGTTTTTGTGAGAGTAGCTCACATTAGCTACCCAAGGGAACACAGGGAAAACATGCTAACTCCACACAGAAAGGCCCTTTAGCCAACCCCACCCAGGGTGTGGGTGCTGATGATGTGGAGGCACAAACACACCCTCAGCACCCACAGCGTCCCCGGTGGGAATTGAACCCGGGACCTTCTAGCTGTGAGGTGAGCTGAGCTACCAGAAGACCCAGGTTCAATGAAAATGAACTGTTCTTGGATTTTTTAATGATAGAACTGTTGGAGCTATTTAGTGCTGTTTAGATTTTTATTATGATAAATCTATTCATTTAGATTTTTATTATGATAAATTGATTATTTTTTATTTCATTATTATTACATTTCTATTAGTATTTTGTTAATTTCCTATTTCTTCACTTTAAGTGCTTTGTTAGTTTATTATTTGTTTTGTTTGTTTCAGGCAACGTGGTTACATAGGTAAGCGCACGGTAGGGACCAGCATGCACCAGGTTAGGGATATGGTTTTTTACTGGAGACGCACAGGAAATTTTCTTTGTTTGCTCGATTTCTGTTAAAATAAACCACGTTTTTTGTTGAATTTTAATATTTGTCTGGACCTGCATACACCAAAACCTATGG